>JASDQU011444106.1:18624-37255 GCA_032191745.1 Picea mariana
TCCTATAATAGTCTACAACAAACAACCATAGGCGAGATTAAGGACGTGACCTTAGTTTTATGTGCTCATCCTGAAATGAGGACAACCCTCAGCATTCAGGTAATTGATATGCTTGTAAGCAATTACTCAATTATCTTGGGAAGAGATTGGCAAGCCTTGACAAGTGGGTACCTCTCACTCGACGAGATGCATTTATATGTACCTCGGAATAGTAAGAACATCATAGTCCTTAGAGAGGGAAGGATATCACCCTACATAGAGAGTGTTCCACAATCTAGTGTAAACTATATCGAAGAGGACCTAGGAGTGTATTCCATCTTTGTTGAGGAGGATAATATTCCTTTGGAACGAATCGATTTAGATGATGATATGTGGCACATGCACTTTGATGATTCACGCTCTAATGAGGGTAATAGGGCTGGCATTATGTTGGTTTCCCCTATAGGAAAAATTCATAATCTGTCTTACAGGTTAGAGTTTGCTTGTACAAACAATGTCACTAAATTTGAAGCTTTATTATTAGGCTTTGAAATCGCCCTTAATCTTGGTTGTGGTCACCTTTTAGTTTTTGGAGATTTTGAGCTTGTTGTGAACCTGATACGTAAGGTATGCTCTCCTAACAACAAGTTGATGGAATGATACACCCAAACTGTTTGGGCGCTTATCTAGAACCTTTTATCTTTCAACATCACTCATGTTGAGAAGGTGTTGAATTCAATGGTTGATCGGTTAGTTGTATATGCAGCTTCTCCTAATCAGCAACTCTTGCCTCACAGGCTTGATTGTTCTTTTCAATTTCCATATTGTCCATATATCCCTGATAATGTAGAATCTCGGCAGGCCTTCCCTAATGATGAGAGAATTTGTGCTTTCATTCAAGATGAACTTCTTAAGCCCGAGGAAATCATATCCATAGAAAATAATAAGTATCTTGAGGGCTTGACTCCTCTCGAGAGTTCATCTTCATCGAGTGATATAGGAAATAAAGAAAAACATAAAGAAGAGGAGTTACAAAGTAAGGTGGGTGAAACCACCTCCTTGAACATCGGGGCACTTGAATCTTTAAGGAACGTTAACATAAGTACCCAATGTTCTGACAAAGAAGAAATGGAGTTTGTCGAGATACTTGGTGGATTTCAAAAGGTTTATTCTTGGACTTATAAGGATCTTCGTGGTTTTGATCCTGGTCTTTTGCAGAATGTTATTCCCATCAAGAAAAGCATGAAACTAGTTATGCAATTAGAAATATCTATTAACTCTGTGTTTAAAGCAACCTTTCAAAGGGAGTTGGAAAAATTCTTAAGGGCTGGGATTTTTTTTTCAGTCCACCCTGAATGGGTTTCCAATTGGGTACCTACTTCAAATACCATTGATCATATTAGAACCAGTATTAATTTCTGAACTTTCAGGAAAGTTATTATGAGAAATCATTTTCCTCCTCTCAGTATGGAAATGGTTCTGCAGGTTGTAGAGTCACAGTTAAGGCCCTTACTTGAAAGTTTTTTGGGTTGCAAGAAAATCAAGGTAAAAAGGGCAGATACTTACAAAACCAGTCTTATCCCAGATTGGGGTACCATGACTTATAAATGCCTGTTTTTTGGATTACCTGATACAAGTACCGCTTTCAAAAGACCTATACACACGATTCTTGATGAATTGATCAGCATCCACATCTACCTTGGTGATCTACTCATATA
This sequence comes from Picea mariana, assembly GCA_032191745.1. Taxonomy (NCBI): domain Eukaryota; kingdom Viridiplantae; phylum Streptophyta; class Pinopsida; order Pinales; family Pinaceae; genus Picea; species Picea mariana. The sequence continues at coordinate 20,322 of JASDQU011444106.1, forward strand.
CATTAAAGGGTTGATAATTACCTCGAAGTCCCAAGTGTTATTTCTGGGTCCTTTCAAAATGGATTTCCTCATAGATACTAACTCTTACATTTTAAGGGATTTACGAAAGAAATTGGTTTCCTATAGCACTAACAGTTCTTGCTTGAAATACTGTGAGGGACCAACATGAAAAGTTCTAATGTTGATTGGATTTTCTGTATACTAGTAGCCTAACTCTAATTTCATTTTTTGTGCTTCTCTTTTCTGCTTTACGGTATTTTGACTTCTGCTTTCTGTGTTAAAAAATTTATTGTTGCTTTTTCATTTCTGTCTTTTATTGATGTTGTTTTAATCTCTGCAATTTTACTTCTGTCATGATTTTGTTTCCTATCACCTTTTAGTTAATTTGGTCAAAATAGGATGTTGGATCAATTCTGTCACAGTGACACTCGTGCAAAGGATTGTTAGTCAACAACAATCAAGCTTACACAGTTGTTACGATGTTTCCTATATAGGCACCCTTGAAATTGTTATATATTTCCACTGTTTTCTTATAAAGAATTGGTTATCTCCTGGTTCTTCTTGCCATTTCTTCTTCCATTGAGATTTTAAGAGCAAGCCTGAAATTTTTCTCCTTGAAGTTAAGAACAGATTCTGGTTGAATGATTATGCATACAGTGGTAAAACCCCTCATACTTAACACTTTTCATGAGTTATTCCCAAATTCCCGGTATTTTTTCTATTAAATACGCTCACTTCCCCCTGTTGCATAATCTTCTTGGCTATATCTTCTTAACCTACTGATATTGGTCTGTGAAACCATGAGTTCTGAGTTCTAAATCTGTTTGAAAACAAATTTCCCTGTGGAGTCGCTTGTTTGTTGACAATTAAAATCACAACAAAGTTTTGCCCGCAAGGAGTTGCTAAAGCCTATTATTATAAAGCTAAATAATACTAGTAGGTGGTACCCCCTTGTAGATTGGAGATCGGATCTGGTTCTTATTTGATGTTGTGCTACTGTTCAACACTGCTTACATGGTTGATGAGATCTTGTTTTTATTAGCGATGGATTGGGCTTATTATGTGTTGGTTCTATGTGCGACAAGTAAATGATGAATCAAGCATGTTGTGTTCTAAGCTCTAATTTTATGTTACAACAACCTACGTTATTCATTGATACCATTGCTATCTATTTTTGGGACACCTGCACAACAAACATGTTAGTAACAAGACATAAGGAGCAGTTGRAAAAGGGCGAAAGCAATATAACAAATGTAAAAGGAATGCATCTAACTATGCAAATATACTACACTACATGCATCGAAATTAAATGGATTGTTGTTATCCTAGCTACTAGGTTAATAGTTATGCGATTTATTGAGCTATATAGTTGATATGCATTATGATTAAGTTATACCATAAGTTTGATATGGGTCACGCTATTGGCTTTAATGGTTGATGGTTCAATACATGGTTTAATTAATCGAGTTAATGGAAGCTTGTTGGCGTGTACTAAGGAATTAGTGGACTGGGGATAGAGGTGATGTGCATTTACTGCATGTCACTGTTACTCCTTCCACTAGCTGCCACCCTAGTCGAGCTATTGTTCAAACTGTGTTGTTGTGGTTAGGCTCTGACTTTTGAGCAGAGAGGAACCGCTCGGCCAACTCGCGTTTTAAGGTGTTTTGATTACAAGTATGTCTTTCTTTTTCCATCCATGAGTCTGCTCTGGTTATGAAATGGATATTGGCTCGGATGTATTGGTTTGTGCTTTCCTTGAGTATGCAAACTGTGTGAAATTGTGATTTTTTGGAATGAAGCATTGATGGTTTTCTCTGCAATAATGTTTGAATTCACAATGTTATTGGTTGTCCTGAGTATTAGCATCCATAAAATATCTTTGTCATCCTTGTTGGTTTAGTTGGAAGGTTTCGTTTGGTCTTGAGTGGCTGGTTGTCTTCACGCTTTCGTATCACCATACCCAGTCTTTGGATTTTATGGGGTTTAATGGGTTGGAAGCGCCTTGTGTCACTACGCATTGTTCACTTAGATATTGGGTTGTTTTTTAATGGTCGCGTAGTGGGTTATATTGCTTCTTCTCGACTCTGTTTTCACCTCAGCGTTGTAGTTGGTTGACTAGGGAGCCACGGGGGCTATACCCTATGTGTGCTAAAGTATCATTACAAGGCCAAAGTGGAGCCTTGCTCCTCTGTTCATAGCCTCTCTTATCACGGTATTCGTCACCCTGTCCACGAAGTGAATTGTGGTATTCTCTGTGTGTACACCGTTGGTCTCGGAGGTTTTCACCATTGAGAGGAGTCGAATCTAGCCTCCTTGTGTTGGTTCATAGAGCAAACCCTTGACTCCTCAAGTCCAAAGTTTGATAGAGAAGATCATTGTGGCCTGTCGGGTTTACTATTAGTCGTTATGGATTGGTGTGTATTGTCGACAGAGTTGATTACCGGCTCGCCCCGTTGATTGTGTGACAATGGTGTTGGTTTTGGTATCTGGTTATTGAATTGTTATTATGATTGAATGGATAAGCCTAACATGGCTAATTGGGTGATTTGTTAAATCAAATACACAATCGATGTCCTTGTGTTTATTGAATTGATGACCCAACACTATTTTTAATTGATTAATTCATAGTGTTGCTTCATGCCTGAAACGTGGATATGTGTAGCGTTCCTACAGCATGTTAGGTTGGGTTGTTGATTATTATGACTGAGGGTTTTTCCATAGGATTATTGCAATCGTGGTATGGTCACCCACTGTGTATGCTATGGATATTTTTTTGTTTGCATCCTCAAAGATAGTCACAGAGTTTTTTAGCATGCCTTGTTGCAATTTGATTAATTGTATTATGAGGTCGGGTATGTTGTTGTTGCCTCGTTGTGTTGGATGGGTAGCCCAACATTTTGAATGTTTAGAGTCAATAAAATTGGACCTGTACAGTCACAAAAATACACTTGCGTTTTGTTGAATGGTTGTATATTTCACAGCATAGCGTGACTTGAAGTGGTGATTGTTATTTGCACGTTTAAATGGCAAGCCAGGATCTTTACAAGATAAATATGGATTATTGCGTTGATTGTCCACTATGTATGTTAAATGAATGTCATGCATTTTAAACAGTGACAGGCACGAATGCTATGACAGTATAACTGCATTGTAATTTAATTATTAAATGAATCGAAAGGCATAATTGAGCATAATTTTTATGTCTACATTTGATGAGCAAAGTGGAAGTAATTGACTGTGTATTCATTTGGAAATTGCTTAGATGTTAAATGGATAAATGAGAAAATCAGAGCTCCCCTACAGATTTTTGTGGAATGCATATTGTTTTGTTTGTTGACACTGTGTTAAATATTTGATTATGAACAATGAACTAGTTAATGCACAAAGTTGTGTGAATTATACACAGTACTTGTTAATGGTCATTTGGTTGGTGTATTTCCTTTTACAGAATGGTTATATGGATTTCTTAATTAATTTTATGAACAATACCCACTCTCTTTCCCCACCATTATTTCTCTTTTCGCTAATTACAACCCCATCGCCTTCCCACATTCATTTTCACTCCCTGTTCTAAGATTGATTACAATCAAGAATAATTTTGTATTGAAGTAGTTGGAAGTAGTAGTGTCTTGGTTGGATTACAATGATGTTTTCTTTGGTTTGCATTATAGTTTATTGTTGTTGTCTTTGAGCAATAACCGTGTTCTTTTCCCCCTCATCATATCATTTTTCGCTCAATACAAACTCCTCGGATATCCCAGGACCCTTTGTTCACCCCCTGCTCATTGACAAACAGTTAAACAATTTGTATGGATTGGATTGCATGAGTCTAATACGTTGTTGAGCCAAATCTATTTCATATTTTTAAAGAGTTGTCATGTATGGTTATTTAAAAGACTATTTTCTAATCAATCATGCATGCAAGAATGAGTTTTTTCAGCCAAGGTAGCCATGGCAGAGGCAACCGAGGGAGAGGTAATTGGAATTGAGGCCCAAGAAGGCCAAGATTCTCCATACATTTTGACGTTGACTCACAAGAGTTAGGCTAGTTGTTTCAGGCCAGATTTTTCAATTGGATTAGGCAAGGAGTGGTCCAACCTAGGCTTGAAAGGCCTCCCTACCAAGTTCTGCAAGCCCCCGGTATTCCTGTGCCCCCTCATGTCTCATTGCAACCCGAGGTTCCCGAAAATGATAGATGGCAAGAGATTGTCCACTCGACAGTCTCCCAACATCATGGCTGGCCCAATTTGTCTTTGCCTACTCCTCTGCCTAACAATCAAATTTTCCAAGCTACCCCTGACCACTCGTCAGTGCAGTCCTCCCATGCTAGCAAGAGATTGAAAATTGAGGCCCACCATGCCCCTGACAAAGGAAAAGCCAATGTTGCTCCTTCCTTGCCCTTCAATGGCTCTGACAAATCCGTGTCTTCTCGGATGCATTTGAGGGACGATTGTTCTCATGTGATCAACGAGATTAGGCCTAAAGGATCAGCTCAACCAAAGGCAAATTCAGGAAAATTGAAGGGTGACAACAACAATCAAGGAAAGATTGCATCTCAGAGTGGGAAATAGGGTTTTGAGTTTTTATGTTACTTATGGTTGATGACAGTTGACTTTAGGAATTTTGGACAACATGTTTTCTTTGGATAATGAGTAATATATTTTTTGAAGATAATTTCAAATATTTTGAGATAAATTGTCAAATGTTAATATGATGATGGGAGTCACAAGGAGGTGTGTTTTGCTTAATTAACTAATATGTTATGATTGTTAAGAGCTAAAGGGAGTCACAAGGGGTCCCACCTACTAGTTATTATTTATTTATAACCCTTATTATGATTATTACTTTTTCCCCTAACTAAAGGTGGTTGAGTCTTTTAATTAACTTAACTAATGAGTTGGTTCAACTACTTCAACCAATTCTAATTTGTTTAAAGACAAAAGGAAAGGGAGGAACAAGAGAAGGATAGAAGGAGAAATATACTAAGGTTTTCTCTTTGAGATTATGTTGAGATAGTTCAGTTTTCATTCATTCCTTAATTTATCACAAGCCTATTTCTCTTTTATGATAGTAGGGTCTTATTGTAGACAACAAGATTCAGGGTTGAATTACATCATTCAAACACTTGTTTTTAGGAGGTGTTGATCTATATTTGATAGTCTGTGTAGACTTGTCTGTTTGTGAATTACTTTTCATGACTGACAAAGGCTATTGTGCAGAGTCGAGTGGGAAGCAATCTATGGCAAGTTGATCAAGCTTTTAGAGTTCAGTTTTGATTTTCTGTTAGAGGTCATTTTGTATGTTCCATCAAGGATGTCTAAGTTTGACTTTGGTCCGAAATTTATGTACAAGATTTTGTAAATAAAATGACTCTTTGGTGAATTGGAATGACATAAAGGATTGCTTTATGTCTCTTATGTTTTGATTATCATCTTGGTGTCTTACTTCTGTCTTTTACACTTGTTTTCAGAAACTATAATTATATTCAAAAAATCCTATTAAAATGTATTTTCGAGCAAGTTTTTATTTGTAAAAAAGACTAGCCTAAGCACTTGTAATTGATACTTGTGAGTTAGGATTTTACTTTTGATGGTTATAAACCTAGGGTGACATTCCCGTCTATTTTGATTTAGCCAAGCAAAATCTGAAAATGCTTGAGTAAGATCATTTCATATATTTTCCTCAACAGAATCAAGTGTTGGCCCTTGACCAAGTTTTGAGGAGCCTTGGTCATGTTTGACCTAGTTTTGGGACTTCGACAAGTTGTCAAAGGAAGAGCACAAGTCGAAGCGGAGATTGCGATATCTCAGCCCCTTTTTAGGGCTTTTTGGGTTTTTTTCTTATGTAACGGGTATGGGGATGCTGACCCATGGGTTTACCCATGTTTAGGCCCTATTTGTAATGTATAAATAGAAATCTAGGCAATGTAGGAAGGAGTCACTTTGATCTATGTGATCAAAGAGAGGTTTTGTGCTAAGTGCTAAGTGATAAATGCAGTCGGTGATTGTAAAGGCTTTGTGCATACTGTGTGAGACTTGCAGAGCTAAGTGCAAGTGATTGTAAGAGACCGGGGAAGGCTTTGTGTTGTAACCTAACTCGGAAGGAGGATCTAGCGAGGTGCGCAGATCTCTTTTCCTTTGCGGAGTTGGTTTTGAGGCTTTGTGAATGTACGAAGATTGAAAAAGCTAATAAAGAAGACGAAGAGTTGGTGGACGTAGCCCCAAGGTGGGGGTGAACCACATATATCCTATATTGTGATTGTTGTGTGCTTTATGGTTATTCTCTTATCTATGTGATTGAATGCTTAGTGCTCTAATATATGCTTAGAAGGATCTAATATGGTAGCTTAGTGATGAATAATGTGAATGAATGTCAGATCCGATCTATGTTGATATGATTAGTGCTTGAATCTATTGGATCTGTGTGACTACTACGCTGCTTTGTTATTAAGATTTATTTGTGTTGTAGACTAAAGATGAATATTGATGAATTATAACTGCTAAGTGTTCTGTTAAGGTGTTACAGTCATAGATCTATGTCCCAGCTAAGGTTGCAGACATCTGAGTCCTGCAACCACCCTTGCCTCTACCTTGGGTGAGACTTCATCTGCTTCGCAGGTGTTGCTGAAAGAGCCAATAGTTAGGGTTTTGTTGGTGCGTTGTTGTAGCATTTAACCCTGGGTCTTCCCCTATGCCAACAAATGGTTCTATTGTCAGGACCTGAAACTGTGATTGTTGGGACCTAAAGAGAAGAGAAATCTCTGTGCGTACATCTGTTTCCCTAGTGCGCAGAATTATACTTGACCTGTGAAGCTCTATGCCAAGAAGAAGAGTCAGATCTGAAGAAAAAAGGTAAGACCTGAAATCTTTTTGCTCTGATAAAAGAAGTTTTGGTTAAAGAGATAAGATCCTAAAGCTTTGTGCTCTGATAAAGGTAAGAACAGTGAATTTTTTTTATTGAAAAGGTAAGATAAGTGGAAATTTTTCTTTCAAAAGTATCGATCTAGGTATGTTTGATACATTTTGTTCTAGTTTGAAAAGTAGGGCACAACTAGAAGAAAGAATATTTGATATGAGTAGATATGATAAAAATAGTGAAAGATATGTTATTCCTATGCATAGAAAGAATGTTTGGACTAACAAATGGATGCAGGACCCTAGAAAGAATTATTTGCAAGATAGATACTATGATCCCAGTGCGCAATACAAGAAAGGTTGGGGATCCTTTCAAAGAAAAAGAAGACTAACCCTTTGTTACAGTTGCAGAAGACCAAGACATCTTGCTAAGGAATGTCCTGGTAGAATACCTAGTTGTCTTTATTGTAAAGCTATGGATCATGAAGTTTTAGATTGTCCTAGAATGATTGCTAAGCTTGATAGAATGAATATGAGACAATACTACCCTAAGGAAGGTCAAGACACTAAGACCGTGGCAGAAACTCAGAAAGAATCATAGGATGTATTACTTCAAATGAAAGAAACCCTAGATGATCACCGAAATATCATCTTATCAAAGATATTCAAAGAAAAAGAATACATAGAAGTAAGAATAGGAGACTTCGATATTGACTATGTTCTGGATGAGGAAACACGGGTAAATATCATGACAGAAAGAACTTGGGAAGCTTTAGGAAAGCCTGCTATGATTCCTTCATTGGGAGGAATAGGATTATTTAGAGGAAAGATGATAACCCTATGTGGAATACTTACCCAAACATCTATGAGTGTTCATGGAACTTTGATAGAGGAAGAATTTGAGGTTGTTAAATTTATTGAGAATAGCACCCCATTGCTATGTTACTAGGAAAAACCTAGATTGATAAAGATCAGTTCCAAAGAAAAGAAGAGGAAGCCCTAGAACAGAAAAAGCAAGAACTAAGAGACTTCATGACTAGGAGAATAACACACTTACTGAAAGAACAAGAAAACCAGTCGAAGCTACTGAGGACCAGAAATCTGGATGTCGAAGTTGAAAGAACACAAGAAGACTTGAAACACCTGTCTGTACAAGAGAGTAGAGAACCTACCCCAGACAAAGAAGAAGTATTTCCCTTGAACCCTAGTAAATACCATCAACAATGTGAAGTTACTATACCAAAAGGAGATAACAATCATAATGGAAAGAGGAATACCGAGACGAAGATCACCGGGAAGAAGGCTAGAAAACTCAGTAAGAAGAGAACAAAGGTCGAAAAGTTACAGAAGGTTCCAAAGGGAACTTCGCAGAAGGAAAATTTGTAAAACTGGAACTTCGCTGGGATATCAGAACAGTGCCACATGGCACTTCACCATGGTGAAGAAATATAGTCGTTGGAAACATTATAACCGTTAGAACGACACCCCGAACGGTTAGAACAACATTTGTGGCTAGAAAGATCGCCACCAGACCATTGAAACTGCAGCGCAACGGACATAACCGCATTAATGAAGACGTCTCGTCCGTTGGAGAGATATGTTACACTGTTGCCTACTTACTACATTGATAGTTGCACCGAAAATACTTTTGCAAATTGTATCATATCCAATGCATTGCTACCGCACTGTGTTTCGTAAAAGCGATACCGATTCTATTGCATTGTGCACTCATTCATCCAACCAAGTTATCTGATCTAAGCATGCATGTCGGACAAGCTCAGCGCTACGGAGAAATCCTTCGAAGAAGTTCTCATTGATCTCATGGCCGAGAAAGTAATGTCTACAGGTATTCAAGCATCATCCACGAGAGGAGTGCAAGCCTCTCCATCAACTGTTCGTGGATCCGGATCATCTCGACCGATAGCAGAGAAGAGAACCAAGCATAGAGATGACCTAGAAAATGCGAAGCTAATCCCGAACATCTTACCTGACTACATCCCACCTCTAGCCAGTGTGGTGAGTCGTGACAGCGTCCTGAGGGACTTTGAATACACCATGGTTACTGCATACCTCCCGAAGGGGATACGTGCAGTTAAAACGTAGCAAGATAAAATCGCTATGTTGAAGTTCAGCGACCTCAACCTTGGATACCGCAAGAACCATAGTATGATCGTTCCTTATAAATACTTGACCATGACGAAGGGGAAGAACTCGAAAATAATCCCCCAACCATGGACTATGAACCTCGCACAATCCACTCTCTTGAATGTGATGAAGATTCCACATTTTGGAAGGCATCGGTAGGTTAATGACTGCGTTAAGCTCCTGCTCTCATGTTACCATGGCAGCTACCTATGGCTAGACTGATGCATCATAGTCGATCCGACGCTGATCCATAGGATCACCGGATTTAGCATGTAGGGACCTGACCCGCATGACTTCTACCCAGGAAAGGCTACAAATTGCGCATTGGCATAGAGAATTAAAGACATGTATGGTGATATAGAAAAATGAATGTGAGGTTACAAGGTAGATTCTATAAAGAATGGTGCAGTGCGTCTAGCCTGCTAGCTGATCACAGGAAAGCCCGTGAGAAAGAACAGACCTACACAGTTCACAAGATTTGTTGTTGACCTCGCCAGGAAATGTGTAGAAGGACTCTAGATGAACTGGATGAAGTACTTGGTCAACCAACTGGAATTAGACTGTCACGAAGCTCAGGATCAAGGCTATGAGTTCCACTTTATCTAGCTCCTGATCCTCATCACATTTACCACTTGGGAGATGTCGGAAGGTGCGACCTTCCTGGACATTGAGTCATTTGAGCCACTTGTTGCAAAGTTCACCACGCTCTGGTACTCGAGCGATATGGGAAAACAGTGGTAGTCAAACATGGTCTTTCATATGTACTATCTCCAACTGAAGAGGGATATCGAAGTTGTACCGCACATGACACCAAACACCCTGCATCAGTTCTTAATCCTCATGAAGTTCCGTGCAGATCAACACTTCATATATATCACTGCGCGAGCAGACGAGCATAAAGAAGAGCTTCAGTCATACTACAATCTCTCAGAGGAGGACCTCGAGGAGATAACTAAGGACTAGGTAGAAAAACTCCTTATCCCTACTGACCTTGTAGAGATTTCTCATCCCGAAATCGGCAGCCCTGAGACCAATCATGAAGCCAAGGATAGTCTTGGACCCAGCCAAAGGAAGAAGAACTAAGAGGTCCAAAACTTGAGCAACGCATCGGAAGGAACTCCTTCAGTATTACCTAGACGAGGGGGTGGTGATGAAGTAGAAAAGACAAATGGAAAAGAAGATCAACATAAGCAAGGCAAAGTAACACCGCCTAGGGACCCTGTTGATGAGACTGATCCCTTGAAGAAAAGGAAGATTTCTCTCACGAAACCCACTTCCCAAAATAAATCCAGATCCACCTTGACTAAGATGCAAACTATGCTCACTGTAGATGACTTTCTTTTCATCATCGCAGTAGTAGAAGATGCCTCGCGGGACATCTTGCAGAAACATGAAGCCAAGTAGGAAGAGATGTACGATAGAGTTGAGGTTCAACTCAGAGGGGTGCATCATGCCCTTCAATCCAGCCGTGCAGTATCCACTGTGACCCCGCCATCAGAAGAACCAGATTTGGGAGATGAGCCAACCCAACTCCACATACTAGTTGATGTGACCAAAGCTCGCCTTCATTGAGCACAAGCTGAGAAAGGCCAGGCCAGGACGGCCCTAAAACAAGCCAAGGAAGAAATGGTAGAGCAATGTTGGGTTGCACAAAAGGAGAAGGATGAACTTCAAGCCAAGTTTGATGAAGAGAGGGCGTAGGTCAAGCAAGAAAAAGAACAGTTGCTCGCATAACAGCTTGGAGTCAAAGAAGCAGTCGACAAATCACTTCGCTCTGTGACGGGCTTAGAGCCAACGGAAGAAGACCAAGTAGAGCAACAAGTAGCACAACTCGTGGAATTTATCCAGTAGCTACAACAAAATATAGCAGACTTAGAGCTACGAACAGTGCCCAGCACTCCACAAGATGTGTGAGATCAAAGAGAAGCAATTGCTCGAAGCGCAGTTGAAAGAATCAAGGCCCAAACCATGGAATGTAAACAACTAAGCGATCGCAGTGCCCAGACTTATGAGCGACTCACTGAGGATCCTGAATTAAAGGCACTAGAGTCACAACTCCAGGACATGAAGGAGAAAGCAAAAACAGTACAGGCGCAGTTAAGCCCATGTCGATAGTCGAAAGGATGAAGCGATCCCAAGAACAGAGCATTGCTCAAAAGCAGGTCCACCATTCAGAGAAAAGTCATGGAAGTGACTCAGAGGCTCCAACCTATACAGGATGAGGCTTGCCAACTGTTCGCAGAGATTGAAGGCCGCAGAGAAGAACTGGAGAAGGTCGTCACTACAGTTGAACTGCGCTTAGAAGGACCTGTCAATGAAGCAGTAATCCAAGAGTTCCTTGAGCAGGAGGTTATGGCACAGCAACAGGTCGAAGCAGCTCGAGCCAAGATTGAGGTGTTTGAAGCAGAGCTACCCAGACTAGAGTGACTTGGGACAAGTCACAGGTGAATGTTGGGGGCTTGTTGGCCCTTGACCAATTTTTGAGGATCCTTGGTCATGTTTGACCTAGTTTTGGGACTTCGACAGGCTGTCGAAGGTGGAGCGCAAGTCGAAGCGGAGATTGCGAGATCTCGGCCCCTTTTTAAGGATTTTTGGGTTTTGGGCTTATGTAACGGGTATGGGTATGGGGTTTACCCATGTTTAGGCCCTATTTGTAATGTATAAATAGAAAGCTAGGTGATGTAGGAAGGATTCAGTTCGATCTATCTGATTGAAGAGAGGTTTTGTGCTAAGTGCTAAGTGCTAAGTGCTAAATGTTGGTGGTGATTGTAAATGCTTTGTGCATACTGTGTGAGACTTGCAGAGCTAAGTGCAAGTGATTCTCAGAGACGGAAGGCTTTGTGTTGTAACCTAACTCGGAAGGAGGATCTGGCGATGTGCACAGATCTCCTGTCCTTTGTGAAGTTGGTTTTGAAGCTTTGTGCATGTACGAAGATTGAAAGAAGCTAATAAACAAGACGAAGAGTTGGTGGACGTAGCCCCAGGGTGGGGGTGAACCACGCATATCCTATATTGTGATTGTTGTGCGCTTTATGGTTATTCTCTTATCTATGTGATTGAATGCTTAGTGCTCTAATATATGCTTAGAAGGATCTAATATGACAGCTTAGTGCTGAATAATGTGAATAAATACCATATCTAATCTATGTTGATATGCTTAGTGCTTGAATCTATTAGATCTATGTGAATACTACGCTGCTCTGTTATTAGGGTTTATCTGTGTTGTAGACTAAAGATGAATATTGATGAATTATAACTGCTAAGTGCTCTGTTAAGGTGTTACAGTCACAGTTATGTGTCCCAGCTAAGGTTGCAGACATCTGAGTCCTGCAACCACCCCTGCCTCTACCTCGGGTGAGACTTCATCTACTTCACAAGTGTTGCCTAAAGGGCCAGTAGTTAGGGTTTTTTTGGTGCGTTGTGTTGAGCAATCAACACACCCTAAAAGTCTATGTTCATTTTTTACTTTTGGGTACCACTTGATCCTTTACACTGTCTATTTTGCCTTCAGTATGAAACTGATACTTGCGCTTATTTTTATGTTCATGTTTGAGTTTTCTAAAGCCTGCCTAAAAATACAACAAAAAATTATCTTAATCATTAAAGGGTCCTTAAAAATCTACTTAAGGAGTCGACACACTAAATCTTTCCTTGACGCGCTTAGAGTTCGACATCGGTAAACGTTAAAGGTGATGAAAATCGTTTGAGAAGTTTAAAATAGTTGAACACAGATCTTCATCGGCGTCGGCAAATGAAAGTCTTTCTTTTTATGATTGAACTTTGGTAGAGGTATCGCCGAAGACCGACCCGTTCGGCTCTAGCAGGAAAACGAAAAGGTAAGCGTCGTGCAAAGAGAAGAGCAATATCGCCGATTTTCGACACCTGACACGATTTTAGCGTCAGGGAGTTACAAAATAAAATACACATTAAATTTTACATTTTGAATTTGCCGACCCCCAACACCACCCAAGTATAGGTAGTCACAATATCTTTTTAGTGATTTCGACGTAAGTATATCCCGTAAGTGCAATCCTTACCCACCATCTGAATTCTAAATTGTATGATCAATTGCTTTAAGTAAACCCGGGTTGATGAGCCATGTCAACGTCAATCAATATCGAAACTTTTAGAGGGAACATATCAACAAATTCACATTGCAAAATAACAATTATAAAATCATATAATTTGCACAAAAAAATCAGATAAAAGAACATAGCTAATTTACATTCAAAAGGGAACGAGATAATTCGAGAAGCTTTGAGTTTTCATATAATTAGGAAAATTTACTGCCAAACTTGGGCTACATACAAATAGATATTGTCGGCATCTTTACTGACCAGCCCGGTCACAATGAGAGTACAAAACCCTTACTACAAAAGAGAAGAAATATTAAGTGTCACTTCGGTGAACGCAAAGCAAAGGCTCGCCCATTATGCATCTCTTATGTGCGCACCCTCTCCCGGACTACTTCTCGCACCATGTAACATTTCCTTTCCCTCTTTTGCTGCCATCCTCTGAGCCTCACGCAACTACACAATTGTGTTTTGAGCTTCTCGAAGTTGTTTCTAGAGCCAAACTGTGCTTCCTCTGCGACCCTTTGACGTCGATACCTCCTGGTTCTTCGCCGCCAATTGGCTCCACAACTCTCTATTTTCTTGGTAGAGTTCAGCTATAGCAAGTTGGGCCTACTCTAACTGCTGGATGGAACTCTTAATAGGAGAACCCAGTTCTTTTTCCCTCCCCTTTCGTTCCTCGCTTCCTTTACTAGCAGTCCCCACAAGCCCTGACCAGAGAGTAAGCGTCGTAGACTCCTCAGCGGTGGGATGTATACTCAGCTCAGCTTGGGGGCAGTCTTCCTCCCTTTTTCCCGTGTCTTTCCTAGGCCTCCCTCTTCTCCGTGGTGTCCGCTCCTGTGGGGGTGCAGTCTCCAGCATACCTCCTTCAGGCGTACTTCTCTCCACCCCAACTTCCAATAGAGGCGCCGATACCCTATCCAAACGAAAGCCTGTACCTCCTGTCGAAGCTTCGAGGACACTGGAAGCCAATAAGAATGAATCCCAGGCATGTTGGGGCTAGGACCTGGCACTTCGGCTACCTTGCAAACCCCGTCCCTTGTTAGCAGGGGATCCCATAACAAAACAACGTGGTGGCTTGGATTCCTGCAGGTAATAAAGGACCACTACATCAGGTTTCGCTTGAATAAATGCACAAGATTAGCATCACAAAGGCATAAACTCGACTTATACGTGGAATTCCCCACACAATTTCTAGAATTTATAGCCAAACAAAGCAACAAACCATATCATGCCAAAAGAATACTCACGCTTCATGACAAGATGCCTTAAAGACTTAACACATCACAACTACTCATGGGATGTAATCCAGAACACTTAAAGTGCCGCCAATCGGAGTTGCAGAGAATGTGCAGTACGATCATTCCAATCTCTTTAAACTCCCTAACTTCCATTATTGGCGAATGATAGTTGACACACTTGATAATATGGATTCTAGAGGCATTTAACGGCTTCCTTACTACGGTATTCGACCTTCTGGGAGCATACACGCATGCTCAACCCTGACGTCTTTTTCCAGTCCCAAAGGTCCATTAGCTACGATGACGGTTCCAATGCTCGTATCCGTCGTACTTGATTTTCCATGCTTTGGCGCAATGACATGACTCGTTTAAACTGAAGAGGAGCAGCGACGTGGATAAAATACATCACATGCTATTCAAAGGAACAACTAGATCACGAAGGATTCCCCAATCACCGAATAAAGCTTGCTCTGTGATCTCACCGATGAACCCGAAAGAAACGCTGAAGCAGGATCGATAGAGCGATGAAGGATGCCAAGTTCCCCGAGTTCGGCACCCCCGATAATTTCATTGATCTTAGCGATGTAGTTAAGCTACATGCCGAACAAGATGCGCTATGGATCGAATAGTTCTCAAAAATAGCTGATGCAAAGCCAAGGCAAATGCGACAATTCGCAAAACATCAGATCAGAGCCCGAACCATGCTACAATAGTTGAACTCCAGTTTAGCAAAGTACCAGGCATATGCAGTAGACATCAGGGGAACAAATGCAGCCTCAATGGAACAACATAGATTTCCATTGGCCCAAACTTGTGAAAAATTGTTTGTCAGCTGGACCAAGTACGAGAGCAGTCATCCTTTCCAAGAAGTATCTCAAGACGACTATTAAAGAAGCTGTTAGAAGATAACGCCACATGGCAATTTTTGTTTTGTTTAAACTACAATTAGACGTTAGTACCGGTTGAAACTTTGTATTATAAATAAGGGCATCAGCCAATTAATTAAGGATCGATGGTTGTTGTAAGAACTCTTTCTTTTTGGTTGTTAAGAATTATTTTGAGACTGCTACGAATTGAGAAGTCCTTATGGACCAAAGAAAAACTATTTTCATCAGATGCATGTGATTGGACTTGGAGAAGAACTACTTCCTATCTTGTTTCATGAATGATGCAGTAATGAGTAAGAGCAATTAATTCTATTGTCAAGTTATCCGGTGCAATGTCTTGTTGTTCTTTGCTTTCGTGATGAAGATAAACTGTTGTGTTATTGTGTGATGCATGGTTATGGTAGATGAATTATTTTGCTTGCTATTATCTTATTACATATCTTCTTTCTTTCTGATAGTTAGTTTCTTAGACAGTAATTGGATGCTCACATGGTTAATGTATTAGTACTAGGCCTGTGGTATAGAGTAATTGTTTGCATGTTGAGAAACAGGTTATCCCAAGCTTAACCTCTTCGCCAGTAGTTAAAAATTAATCTTGTTGATTGTCAAGTTGGTTTATGATGGCTTGCAACTCTCATATCATCCCCACCCAAGAGAAAATACAGAAGAAAATAGTCTTAACTGAAGGAAGAGCCTTCACAAAGAAACACAAAGCCCATAGATAAATTGGTTGGATCGCAAGATCTGGAGAACCATTCCATTTTAAATGATGCAGTGTCTAATTGGGCCTCGGTGGCAAGTTTGGTTCCTACTGTTGAGTCAAGGGATTTAGGTCCCATCAACACATTGTTGTAGCGTTGAACCCCTAGTCTGCCTCTGTGCCAACATGGAACTCCAAAAGTTTACTCCGATGGATGATTAATCTTCTCTAGATCTCTCCTTTGATGGACAATTCTGATTCATCGTCAAAGTGTATCATCAGAATCCAATGAAATGCCCCTTCTTTCAGACCCCGAATGTCTGAACGATCTCCACCGTTGATCATATAATATCTACAGTCTCGATTCATTTGTTTTAATTTCCGTTGTGCCAGGTCTTCATCGGTCAACTTGCACGTGTCTTCCAAGTGTCACCTTTTTATCCGTGGATCCAACTACCACGTGTCCGCTTCACATTCATGGATGTCAGTTTCTAGGTGTCTCTATCGGTCGCCATGTGTCATCTTTAGAACTGTGGATCTATTCAACTCTAAACAAATCTCCACTTTTGATCGACATCGTCCCATCAAAGTTCCTTCAAGTATTGTACTCTGAAAGGATCATTTTGATAGCTAATCAGGTGACGGTACACGTCGCTTTCGTAGTCTGCAAGATACCAGTTATATAAAATATGCAAAACATAAATAAAATGCTAGAAATGGAAAAATAACAGTAAAATATCCAGCATAATCTTCACAATACACAGAAGTGATATACGAAAGAGCAATAGAAAAAGCACTTTGATTCAGAAAGCAATGTTCACAGGCCTCTTCGAGGGGGCAACCTCCAGTCGAGCAGAGATCTGTTACAATAATCTCCAAGCTAGGGTTTTCATACCCTCGACCCTTATTTATACAAAATGTCTATCAAGAGAAGCATCTAGAGGAAGATCCTTCTAGAAGCGGAAGCTTCTATTAGGTCTTCTTACATCCGCCTTATTCTATTTTATTGAAAGGCCTTATTAATATTGACCTTT
>JASDQU011444109.1:4430-23107 GCA_032191745.1 Picea mariana
AGAAGCATCGAGAAGATGCTCATTTTTCCCACGTATGAGCATTCTCACACCCTGCTTATAGAGAAACCTGGGAACCTCTCACAACCCACCTATGGTGCAGCCTGTGAGAATCAGGCATTCTCACACCCTGCCTATATAGCTACCTATGAACATCCTCTTTAATAGGGTTTTTACAAAGGAGAATGCAACTTCTTTTCTCGGGAAAAGTTATTCTCCCTTCTTTCTTCAGGAACTCAGGCCACTGACCCCTCTGAAGGCAACAAATAGGTTTACATCATTAACAGTCATAGGGATGACGAAAATAATGTGTAACAACACCGCACATTTATGCCATCACACCATCGTCACAACCATAATTCACATTGATTCGACCTCATTAACCGTCACCCTCTCTGACTTACTATTTTTTAAAAGGTGGTGGAATGATTACTAACTAGCATTATATGGTTGAATAATAATTAAATGATAAGTGGCAGCAATATCTGACCTGTCTGACCATTAATTCCATTAAACATCACATGTTTTTTCCATCACATCGTCGCCACGACCATAATTCACATTGATTCCACCTCAACGATTGTCACCTTCTTCGAATTACTATTTTTGAAAGGGTGGTGGAATTATATTACTTACCATTTTCCCTCACCAAGTGTTGCAAGACATCTGCAACCAATCCAGTAAGATCGACAATCAAGGATATCTAAATTATGCCAAATAAAAACCATGGGCGGATCTCTCATTCACCATGAACCAGACATAGGGTTGGTTAAAGAAGATGAAGAATTATGGAGGGTCTTCTATAAGGCAAGGTGGAATATATATCGACAAACTCTAGGGTCGATACAACGAAGAAATTACCTTGGAATTCGTTGTAATTTTGAAAGAGAAGAAGTTGTAGGTCCTTGTAGTTCCAATTGTAGTGAATGAAGAACTAATTGTTGCTATGAATGGGCTGCCACAGGAAGGAGAATGATGGTTCTCACGGAAGACGACATTGCCTGGTATAAAAGATGAGTTCTTGCAAGAAGGAAAGGAGCTAAGGAAGGAAGGCAGTGGGTTCGATAGGAATTCCTTGAGTCCTCTATGGTCAAGGGTGTCCTATCACATGCATAATTACTTCGCATGTGAGGGATTCCATGGCATCATCTTTGGGTATCAGTTGAAGACACTATATGACCTTAAACATTGCAAGTTGATAAATATCTCTTTCTTTCTATGGAAGATCCTGCAAAACATGGCCGAAAGTGTCCAAAACTCCCAACAACAAAGAGAGGGCCTCACCCACCATGGGTTTATCAAGATTGTGATGATGCATTCATTCCAATAGGCTGGTCGTGCATGGGAAATCCCAATGAACCCTCCTACACAAATTACGGAAGGATCTATGGCTCTGGAAAAAACATCATTTGCATAGGACTTGAGGGAACAGGTTCCACACGGCCTTCAAAGGAAGGACTTCGAGGAACCCCCTGCAAAGAGAAGGAAAGTGGGCCACCCTGAAAAGGAAAGGTTGGACCCTCAAAGAAGAGGAAGACGATAATAGAAGCAGTTGTTCCTAAGAAAAACATGATTCGGTCCTCATCCAAACTAGTTGTTCCCGCTGAAACAGATGAACTAGATGAAAGGGATGAGTCAACAACACAACAAGAGACCCTTGTTTTCACACAAGAACCAGCAGGGGAAGTTGGACTAATGGATTAATTGGATACAATGGAGATAGAAACTCCTAATACCACACAAGAACCAGTAAGGGGAGTTTGACTAACAGAGGAATTAGGTGCAATGGAGAAAAAAATCCCTATTTCCACACAAGAACCAACAGAGGAGGAAGAGTTAATTGAGGGGAGGAATTCCCCTAAATAACCAGTGGGGGAGGACGCATTCCCTAAAGCAAGAAAGAAGGACTCAAATTTTTCTGCAATTTAGGGCCAAGAAATGGTCATTGTTGCAACAAAAAATGAGGGAGAAAATCCTATGGAAACACCGAGCAAGAAGGCTCCCAAGCACAAGAAACCAAGGCATATTCCAGGTAAACCTCACTGGCTTCTATACTCTACCCTTATCCAACAAAATTTCAAATTAAGAGAAATTAATCAGAGGATAAAAAATAAAATAAAATAAATGAGAGCAAGATTAGAAGGGGGACCAACAAGTCTAGAATGCCTAGCTCAAGTAGTTAGGATCCACAGGGTCTGTGACAAATTAGAAGAAGAATTTTTCAGAACTACACATGGATAATTAGTTGAGAAACCAGTGATATTCATGGACAATAAAACCCAAACCAAGAAGGCCATGACTAGGGAACAAGATATAGAAATAGAGAAAGTGGCACCCCCTGAACAACTAGAGGCTGGGACTCAAACAGAGGAGAAAATACCTCTTGAAAATACTACCCAGGAAACTCAGATAGAAATACATATTGACAGTGATTTATGGTTGATATCCCAATTGGAAAAATGGAGGAACATGGTTGAGGCTTATGAAAGAGGGACAGTCCCTCTGGAAGAATGTCGATAGGCCATGTACAACTTGAGGCAAAGGTGGGTCTAGCAACTGGTTGTTAATCAAGACAAATTGGAGAAGTGGAAGAAATACATGAGGAAGACCTCTAAACTTTAGACACAATTAGAGCTCTTGAAGGAGAATAAGAGGCATATGAGCTCTCTGTTGGGTGACATCCTCAGTTGTAGAGCACATTCTCCATCCTACTCTATATTATTGCATTAAATATACTTCTTTTTCTAGTTCAGATCAATATCAACATGCAGGCCCTATAATATCACCTCAGCAAAGGACTTCTTGGAAGTGAACTATAGTAGCAGTACAGAAAACAAGAATATAATGTGTGACCTTTATTAGCACAACATTGTCTTAGATTTCAAGATAGAATGGAATCAAATTCACTTTGTAGGAGATATACAGCCAAGGGTGTTCAAATCATTCACGAGCAACCATGCTCAATGGGATAGTGATCTAACAATCACCTAGAAAAATGAGACAAGTTATCTATGAATAAGGGGATAATTACATAACCCTAAGGTCATTCTCATATCACATTTCACTTGGGCTAATTCTATGACATATGGGCCATTCATGGCCTAGAATCACGAAGAGGCCATCGACAAATGCTCAAAATGCATAACATATATGCTACGAAATGATCTGCAGGGGAGAAAACATCGATAGGAATAGGGGACATAAGAGATCAGAAATAAAGACGCTTTCAATTACCACAACTTTGTAGTGGCATTGAAATAGATAAGCAGGTAAATCCAGTTTTTGTAGAGGTGTGGGAACTATTGGGTAGGACTTAATATCACTACCCCCTGATTTGGTTGCCATCACTTCAGTATCGATGAAGTTTAAAGATAGGAGAAAGGGAGGAAGAAGATTATTAGAGGAAGATAGAGGGAGATGGAGATTACTACTCGGCCTTTGACAAAGGTCATGTTAACTATAGAATCAACAACATCAACATTGCTACCACTTTTTCATAATCAAACTGACTAGTTGCATGAGGACATGCAACATTTTTGGTCGAGGGGAGATGATGGGTGTCTGAAACACAATCTTCTTCACGACTTTTGTTTCCCTTTTTCATGATAATTTTCAATCATTTCACTACCATCTTCAGTATAATTAATGCAATTTTGTCTCGGGTATGTCACTCTATGATTTATGTGATTTTAAGTGATCTTGCTAGTGTAAATGAGGAAGTGTTGATTGTTTCCTGCTTATTAATTAAATGTATCAAAAAATGTATGTCATTAGGATGTCAATGAGGTTGATGTACTATGATAGGACCTTGTTGAAACATGGTCCTTAGTTGTTGCAACACGGTCCCAAGTTGTTGCAACACCTCCCCTAGTTGCTACAACATGATATTACATGATGCTACAATATCGGCTAGTAACGTTTCTACTCCTCGTAGTTGCAACACGACACAACAAATCCTAAGTCAATTGCCAACAGAATTATCCAAAGCCACCAACTGTTGTAACTGTTTCCAGGAAACCGCCACCTGCATGGTACCCCAGAATATACAGGAGAACGTGGAAGAAAGGGTTAAAAAGAGAAAGAGATGAACGCAAAAAATTGTTCCAATAGATGCCTGAATCCGAAGGGGGTCGAGTGACACGAATATCCCCTGCACTTATTCGAGTTGAGTCGTTAGACAATATTGAGAACAAACTGAGGATCATAGATCCTCATGGCTTTCCTCAACACTTCTTTACTAAGAAAAGGGTGTAACGAATTTTGTTTTCATTTAATAAAAATAATGTTGCAAATGTGGTTGAATTCTCTTGTGTAAAGTGTGTTTAAGCTCATCATCTGATTGGAGTTTTAACCAGTGCCTCAACTAAGGAGGAGGGTCCCCTCCTTAGTTAGGTACTGTTGCATTGTAGTATAGATTTATTTCTCAATTGTGTGGTTTATATGATTATTAATAATTTGATTAGTGCAAATTGGATATAACATTTGGATTTGTTTGTCACTGCAACAACATATTTAGTATGTGAATCATTTGTGAGTGCAACTCTAGAATTGGTTCATTTCATTCTGTTAGCATTTATTCCATTTGTTGATCTCTCATTTTTATTATTTGAATTGGTTCATTTCATTATGTTAGCGTTTATTCCATTTGTTGGTCTCTCATTTTTATTATTTGAATTGGTTAACCATATGCAGAATGTTTTCAATGTTGTTCATAAACATAGGGCTATGAATTATCTATGGGTATAGTCACCATCTAGAATTAGATACTTACCAATGTTCTCTTTTTCTGCAATATCTTAGCTGCCTTTTTATTTACACTCAAACCGGGGTTACAACACAAAGTGCTTCTAGCCAGTTGAGTTGGTTCAATTGCATTTTTTTCATTTACATCCAAACTGGGGTTACAAAACAGAGGGCTTCAAGTCAGCTGGATTAGTTCAGAGATTAGTTCTTTTCTTTGAATAACACTCAAAGTGGGGTTACAACATGGAGTGTTCTAGCTTGTGATTAGCTTGAAGGACACGTCGTAACAAAGTGTGATAAAATGATTGGTATGTACTTTAAACTTCATTTGATGTATATATGAAGGGTTGTTCAAATTTTGTGTACTAGTAAATCTGATTTTAGCTTATGTTGTCATGGTGATAGAGTATTTTCTAGCACCGATTATGTAAGTTGAATTAACATAAAAGTAAGCAGATTTTGTTCAGTGATAAATCTATTGTTCATAAGTAATTTTTTGATTTGTTATATGTTGGGGATTGTACCCTTAGGGTTGTGAATTTTCTACCCTTGAAGCACATTGTTTCACTGTGTATTTTCTTGCATTTTCCTATGTATTTCGGTTGCATAGAAATGCAATATGTTCTATTGTAAATTATATTTCAGATTAAGAGTTAATAGTGAAAGTTCATTGGAAATAGATTTTGGGAACCTCAAGTTTTGAGTTTAAATTTCTAAATTTGTTTTAAGATCAAAGTTTACCAAGTTTCCACACTTGGGCCATCTATGGGTATGACTATGTGCTCTTTCTAATCACTCTCGGAGATGTCACATTGCATTATGTCAAGTTGAGTGATGCACAAAATTATTGAGCCAAGAAATTGGATCTTAGTGCATTGCATCAAGAGAGAGACCCCAACAGGTGTAGTGAAATGAAGATGCTAGGTAGGTACACACTAGGTGGGCCTATAGGAACCCTACTCATGGTATACATGGTTCTCCACCAAGTGGTCCAACCATTCTTAAAGTTCGTCCATTTTCGATGGTAGCTTGCAGAGTGTAAGGTATTGGGGATGCTTGTAGAGGCGATAAAATCCCTAAAAATAGTGGCTAGAATGAAGAATAATGCCCCTATTGGGAGTTGCATCAAATTATACACTGAAAAACCCCCATGCATATAGATATACATAACCCTATTTCAATAAAAGGGGATTATATATTTGAGAAATTTAGTTGTGTAGATCCACCAATCTACTAGGCCACAAGACAACAAAATGATGAGTGAGCACATAATTTTGGCAGAATTAGGGTTGATGCTTGATTGTATTATCCAAATCAATTGTGGGAATAGAGGAAGTCTTTTCCACATAAACGAGACTAGGAGGACATTATCCAAAACCATTTAGTCCTAAAAATGATATAAATTCATTACAGAACATCTTGACATTTATAGAAATCACACAAGGGTTGTGAGCAAATGACGACAAGTTGGCTCTGTCCACGTCCAAACACTTCATACCTCAACTAGGTGATATAAATATATGGGAGTAAGGATCCATGCGAGTCAAGCTATGTTGTAGGAAACGACCCCCTAGGTGTTGTACCAGTACCTGAAATGTTGAAATGGGTACAAAACGTCGACAATCATACAGTACGACGTTTCCCAATTTGGAAATGTCGTACAATATGGTCGTCGACGTTTTGGTGGCATATCTACCCATACAAAAAAAATTGTTTCAATGGAATTTTGTTAGTTTGCGGACCTATCCAAACAACCAAGAGGACCATGGGTCCATTAGGTGGCAAAAACTCCCCTCATTAACCACTAATAAACATTTAAAAATTGTCCAACTATCATCACCATTTCACCCACCCTAGTAATTAATGGTAATATTAAATTCTTAAAGATAATGTGTTATTATATATATATATATACGGCGTATCACCCGACATTTCCATTTTTTGAGGGTTGTGTTTCCTGACGTCCCCATCTCAGAAACTTCTAGATGTTTCCCTGTTTCGTGCAACTTAGGAGTGCAGGCTTGATCTTGCAAGGGTGTAATCGTCACGAAAGAGAATGGGTATGACAATTAGGGAAGAAACCTTAGACGTGGAGGTGAGTAGATAAGGTCACATCTATTGAGGATGCCTTTGGATGGAAGCAAGGGGAAGGTTTTTGGTGATAGGTAGGGTTTTTGGTTGAGTGTTAGAGGATGTGAGAAGGAAGGGTTTCATCGATGGTTTCAAGGACACAAATAAATATGAGGGTTCATGTATTAGGAAGAAGAGAAAACATATTCATGTTTGCGATGGTGAAAGGGATATTGTTGTGCCTCATGATTGGATCCTCGAAGGATTAGAGATGTAGTGGGAGCGAGCCCTATATATTTATGTGGATAGAATACTCTAGCCTTTAAAATGTTTCCTTAGATAGGGGAGCCTTGGAGTAAGGTTATCTCTAGTAACATCAAAATATGCCCTCCCAATGAAGGGATTGTCTTCTTTTATTTTGACAAATTTGAAAAAACATGAGTTTTTTATTTGGAAAAAAACTAATACAATATTCCACATAACTTTTCAATTGTCTCTCCAAACATTTGTTGAATATATCATTCTAACAATATTACTATGAATGATGAATATGTAGTTGGGATTTTGAAGGGTAAGTATGCAGGTGGAACTCATGTTCTTCACACCATCCTATTTATCAATATTATTGTCAATGTTCATTGAGTCAATCGTTAAATCCACCCAATATTCTACATCACCAAGTCCTCTGAATAGGTGTTTTTGAACATTGAACATTGGAAAACAAAAATGTTAAGAGAAAACATAATATGCCACATGAACTTACAGTCAATAATATCTAAAAACAATATTATTTATTGAATAATAATTGTTTCCACCATTATCTATCCTTGGATTTTGAATTTAAGTAGACAAGGCAATGAAGGAAAATTTCATGACACAAGAGAAGATAATGATGTATACCTTGTCGAAAATGTGTTGTGGATCGTGGAGGTGACCACCCTTCAAACCTTCATTTTTCAAAGACAAGAAATGGTTATTTTACTGAATAGTAACTAAAAATCTATGAGCTCATATTTGTTAAAGAGAATAAAACATTATATGGATGAATAATAATTAAACATGTACGACACTCTAGAAATACTAAAGGGGAATACCTCATGAGTGATCTCCTCTTGGTTTCGAGAATATTTTATTCCCTACTAAATAGGGCCAACCACATGAACGTGGAAGCTCGTTTCTCCCCTCCCCCCGCATCACTCTTAATTCCCCATCCCCAATCATGCATAACAAGTAGAAAAACAAGAATTAAAGGTAAATGAAAGAAATAAGGTACGTGCATACAGAACATATAAGGTTCATGCACAACTAGCAAAACAAAAAATTGTACAATCAATAGTTTATATCAATAAAATTTGACCTAAAAATATGTATAGTTGCTTATTTTTTTGTTTCTTATTTTTTATCGAATTCATGAACAAATCATCATCACATTCGTCTTGAAATCGGCCTTTAGCTATTGGGACCTCTTCTTATGTTGGAAGGTGATGGGTCATCTCAAGCATTCTACTACTTCTAGTAGCATGACGTGGACATTGATGCATTACAGGGGAAACCACTACAATAACAAAAAGTGTTAAGATGTGTAAAACCCATGTTTCCCCCAGCTTGTAAATATGATTATATTTTTCTAAGAGACTATGGACAAATCAATTGTGTGTGGATCTAGGAAATGTTGAACCTTTTCTAAGTAGGTAGTCTAAATATTTATGCTATTAATGTAAAAAGGAAAATGTTGAACAACTCTTGAAGGGGATTTCCTATACAGGTTATGATACCATGAGAGGGAAATAGTGAGGAAATTTCCCTTACCAATTTAATACTCAAGAAAAACCCAGATTGCCCATTTTTCTAGAATTTCGGTTAATGAAAGGAAGTTGGTGATTGAACTAATAGCTTCCCACATTGATGAAAAAGAATGGATCTCGTACCAGAACTACCTTTCCTCATAAGCATGGGCATAAAAGTACCCATCTAGAGGATTCTAGGTTGACCCACAGATTGGGGGATTTTACCCATGAAAACTTGTTGTAGAATACATGGAAATAGAGAAAAATCACAAACAGAGAAGGGATGATGCAGATGAATAGGTCTGGTGACCATTTTTGAAGAGGTAGATCACGTGAGGCTCTCGGGTTCTGAAGAGAACCGAGAAAACAAATTATTCTGGGAGCAGGAACTATTGGGCCTGTTTTTTTTTCCTAATCAAGTTGATAAAAGGAGTTGCAAAGAATTTGAGTGATTGAGAGAGAAATCACAAAAGTCTACCTTAATTGATGGAGAGAAAATTGGACTGCATGGTTCCTTTGGGAGAAGGAGATTAACCTTCGTCCCTTGCCTTCTAATGAGCAAAGAGGAACTCTCTCTCATGGCATCATACTCTGACTAGGGGTTGGCCAGCTGAGAAAATAACAAGAGCAATTGTGTCGATGGTTAGGTGGAAAATGGTACACCCTTCAGAAGTTACAACCCTTTTCATCCTCTAGATAAGTATTTCTTGCCACACCTCTGCATTGTTAAGTTCAGAAATGATATAGAATGTATTTTCATAACAATGTAAATTCAGCTCTCTATTAAAAATGGCATGAGAAATTTAGGTGAAATTGTGAGAATGTTTCAGCTGAATTTTATATAGATTTACATCCTTACTTCTTGACTGTTTGTGTTGTAAAAGAAGATTTCTAGGTGAAAATGTTGATGATGATTTAGTTTTTCATCCCATCTTCTGCTCTAGTGAGGAAAATTAAATAGTTAGAACCTCTATAGAAAATATGAAAAGAAAGAGGCTAACTTTTTCATAAGAATGTTTATGATTTTTAAGTTTTCCTGAAGCTTATATGCCAAAAAAATTGAAGGATATCATAATTGTGTGTGATCCTTAGGAAAATAGTTCAAATGCGAACAAGAGGTAAATTATTTCAAAATATTTAGCAATAAGGAAAGAGTGGAAATAAAAACCCGATTTCCTAATGTGAAGTAAAATGAAATTTGGAATTTAAAAACATTGTGAATAATTAAATCCCATTTGAATTTGGTAAGAAACAAATCTTACTAGGAATTACACAGTGAATTAAATTCCAAAAAGGGAAGATTTGGACTTAATGATGATTCCTTGAAAATATAAAAGAGATCCATGTAATTAGGGGATTATTAATCCCTGGTAAAATCCATTGTTTTACCATAGATAACTTCACCTCCAAGAAATATATTATTGGTGTAGGTGAATCCCCCTGCAGACAAGTGGATTCCCTCTTGGTCTCTAGACTACTAAGGCCAAGACAAAAAAGTGCTTAACATGGACATTGACTTCCTTTTATATCTAATCAAGCTAATAAATGAAAGAGAAGGAGAAATATATATACCTTATTAGCGACGTTTTTCCTTGCAAAGTACAGGCTGAGCTTCAATCTTGAGCTCCCTGATAGGTCCTGCAAAACAAACAAAGATACAATGGACTTCCTACTCTACTAAGATTAGCTCAAATATAGATCCATCTACTACAGACAAACTCATATGGAACAAGCATAAGTTTGAAAGAAACAGGTCAAGCATTGATTATTAATGAGAACAAGTAAAAGTACTTACAATCCTTTGAATGAAGGTGCAGCATCTTCTTCCAGTTCTCCTTGTCCAATCCCTTTGCTCAAATAATCTCCACTGATTTATTTGATGACATCTCACTCATGAGATCATAAGTTTGATGTAATTCCCAATCTCCATCCTCCCTTTCAC
Organism: Picea mariana; assembly: GCA_032191745.1. NCBI lineage: Eukaryota > Viridiplantae > Streptophyta > Pinopsida > Pinales > Pinaceae > Picea > Picea mariana. The sequence continues at coordinate 14,970 of JASDQU011444109.1, forward strand.
CATGAGGAGGCCTACTTATATAACCTTGGAGAGGCCCAACCACTTGAGAGATCTTTGGGATAAGTTGAGGATTCCTCTCCTTCAGTTGAGGATCTTCCCTAAGATCATGCCTTGACCATCTATTTAAATCCAGCAAAATTTAGGAATTGAGGGATTCTTCCCTTATTTGTCTCAACAAACCCAAAAATTGCTCAGAAAAGGGTAGCACTCCCCCAAAAGGGAGCACAGGACGCTCAAACACTCCCCCAAAGAGGCTCAGGGAGCGTCAACACTTCCTAACAGTGGGCAGGGGAGTGGTCCTCTCCAAAATTCATTTTTGAGTGGTTTTCCAGTGGCAAAAGGCTTGTACTTCTTGTCAACTAATTTATCTTCTTCAAAACTAGTCTTTGAGGTGTCCTAAGTGTCATTATGATGTCGTTAGAGGCACGACATAGGCAAGATGGCAGCATGATTTTTGTGACACTTGCAACACTTGTGGTCAAGATGTGACACTTGCGGACAAGATGTGACACTTACAACACTTGTAATGACGACACTTGCGACGTTATTGAAGTGAGTAATTTTGATGTGTAACAGATTTCCCCCCAAAGTACGAAGTTACAAGACGATGATGACTGAAGTACTTTGTAGAATTTTTCGAGCAAGGGTATGGACACAGAGAGGCTGGAAAAATATGCACACAACCATCAAACAAATATTATGACATGTTTCAAAACCCAAGGAAGGCATACCTATGCTTGAGTGATAAAGACTTTTTAAGTATGGCCGCCATAAAATACACTACGGATCCATAATTATATTGACAAAATGGTATAGCCACCGCAGATACAATGTGGATCTATACTCCTATGACCTGAACTGATCATATCCACGAAGAATACATAGTGGATCTATGAGATGACAAGACATAGCCATGACCAATACAAAGTGGATCTATGTAGCAGTATATGTGTCATGGTTCAAAAGAAATCCTTCACAACCTGGGCAGAGTATACATAAGAGTGAAAACTCAACCTAGGGTCTTCTTACCTATCTTGATGTAGTACGAATCTAACCATGTGAATAGATCTCCTGATGTCGAACATGGCAGAAACCACTTGATTACCGGTCAATGATGTAAATCATTAACAAGCGCGAGGGAAATCACCATTGATGTCAATGATTCCCAAGGTACTCTAGTACATTCCGACGAATGTGAATGAATGATCTGAAGTTAAACATCTGTGGAATCATCTGATCAAAGATCAATGATTTAAACCCACTATCGAACGCGAGGAGGTCTGCCATTGAGGCATGTAGGTCCCAAGGTAATAACTGGTTTCTAAGTCTAGTTCCTAGATAATGTGTTGAAGTCGACAGGAATATACTCATTGAAGGAGGGCCTTGATGTATCCCCCATCAACAACACGAAACTGACACAGAGATGTAATTGGTAGATCAAATGAACATGGACTGACATGGGTATTGAAACAGGTTATTTTTTATGGCTAACTCTCGAGGTAGATACTTCCCTTGAACACTACGGCACAATAGCAGAAACGTGACATGGACCAAAACTTGATGATGCAATGGACACTGTGACTTTTGTCGGGTGACCCAAAGGATTAAAAGAAACTCATAGGATTGGCTCAGTGCAGAGTGTCAGTGGATTAAAATGCGTGCAAAGACAAAGTACCATGTTCAAGGGAAACCATAAGAGCTACTAGTAGTGTTCTCAAAAAATGCTTGGCTTGCTTCTTTCAATTTTCCCCCATCTAGATAGATGAGTACCTCTTTTTAATTTAACAAGCTCGAGGACGGTAGAACATGCTCGATATAACTCACCTTTGGTAAGCCCCTCTTCCTTTGTTTAACGAACTGGAAGAAGTAAGGGTTCGGTATCATATGGTCCCTTCAATGTATGATCATTTAACGAGTCCAGAGAAGGTAAACTCGGTGGTTTTTCATATTTAGAGAGTCTGAAACAACTTAAAGATGACTCCAATGTTGTCTTTTTTCGTAATGTTAGTCTCACGAGGCCAAAAAAGAGATAAATTATCACTCGAAAGACGCCCTTTCAAACCTTTTAACAAGTGGGAAAGGAAGCAAGATCACTCAGCAATCTTTTTCATGTTTAGAGAGTCTGAAAAGAGCTCAAAGACGACTCCAAGGGGTTCATTTTTTGTATATCCATGCGAGTCTGAAAAAGTGATAAAAGTCTAGTCGGTTACATTTTCATGTTTTTTCAAGCACGAGAAAGAACAAAGACTAAGCTCGGTATGCCCCCAGCTTGAAAGCTAGTGTCTTAACTCCAGAATGATCATCAAAGGCTGGAGACATGCCCTCCAAGCTTCAATTCATTCACCAACTTTGAGGTTGTCACCAATTTCTCTACTAGATGGAGAAAAAGGATAAGGGTGGATGAAATGAAGGTTCAAGAGAGGTGACTGTTTCATTTTAAACAAGCTTGACACAGGAAAATAACTATGCTCAGGGCTCCAGGTTCAATCCCCAGATTGTTGTTTCATTTTTTAACGAGATTTCTACAGAGAGAAAAACTATGCTCAAAGCTTTTGTTTCATTTTTTAACGATCTTTCCACAGAGAAGAGAAACTGTGCTCATGACCTCTGTTTCATTTTTTAACGAGATTTCTACAGAGAAGAGAAACTATGCTCATGACCTCTATTTCATTTTTTAACGAGCTTTCTACAAAGAAGAGAAGCTATGCTCGTGGACTCTTCTTGATCATGGCTTCCAAGAGAATAACGCGTTGGAAGGACACCATGTCAAGGGACAAAACTTGATCATGGCTTCCAAGAGATATTCATTGGATGGAAGAAAATAATTCTGGAAGGAACACATGTCGAGGGTCGCGACAGGGGTAAGGATATTAGGCTCCAATATCCCTACTGAAGAGATCACCACGTCAATGACCGGATCCAAGTCGTCGGAAGTTGAAGGTATGGGAGATGATAGAAAATCGACATCAGGAGGGGAGATAGAGTGTATATCTTCCCAAATTTCTTCACAAGGGGGAATAAAAGAGGATCGATGATGGTTATCATCCCAAGGCTCGCCAATTCTCAACATTTCTATAAAATATTCATCCGAGGGAAAATTTGGGGAAATGTAGTCAATCGCATACGACAAGGAACTTAACCGGGGTGGCATCGAGTAACTGTCAGGTGCCAATAGACGTTGGTCATCCGAAGAGGGAGAAGTAGATTGGATAGAAACGTATGATGTTTTGACTGGACTAAGTGGCAGGGTGTCACCTAGTGCATCGAATTCCAAGGGACTAGGTACAATCCAAGGGTCAGATGATTCCAAAGATTGATAAGTCGTGGTCGAAATCATATCGACATTGGCATAATGATGTGTATTCTGTGGAAGTGGTGTAGGGAAGGTACCCATAAGGATAGAATATTTCAGCAAGCCAACACCAACGCTTTCATACATGATCTTGTGGTCTCCCAAGAAAGGAATGTTGTTGGTAGCAGGAGCGCGAGCGTCAGTTGTATAGAAATATAACTAATCGACAGTGACAATTTTGCCCTGATGAGGAAATTGTACACATCGAAAGACCGACGAGGCAACGGTAGTCATAGCATAAAACCAACTTCTTCCAAGTAATAAGTTGTAATTGAGGGGAGCATCGACCACCTCGACATCAACAGTGACGGTTTTTCCACCCAACTGGATGGGCAGGGATTGTAAAAGCCCATGGGGATGAAAACCTCACCCATCGAACGCGCATAACATTGTTGGGGATTTGTTAAGTGTGGGTGATTTTAAACTTTTCCAACATGCTAAAGACATGACACAAGTAGAGGCTCCCTCATCCAAGATGGTTTGGTGGATTTGTTGATTGTGAACAACAACATCAACTTGGAAAGCAAGTTGATGGGAGAGTCGAGATGTATAATTGTCCAGGTTAAACATGATATGGTTGGATGACTCAGGATCAACAGTGTCAATAGCAGCCAAGAGCGTTCTACGTTGACTGGGGCAATGTTGTATAACTTCTAACGTAGACATAGCACACGGTGCTTGAGCCAAATCTTCAACAATGTTGTAGTTCTAGGTGGCACGTGAACTAGGATTAAAGGTAGATTTATAGATAGTGCTCTTAGGAGGGCGTAAGATAGAGTTGAACATAGGTTTCTCAATCTGAAGTGGTCCAGACAGAAGATTAACCAATTGAGTACTAAAGGAGGATGGTGATGGATCCGGTAAAGTACCAGTACCATTAGTGACTTTTCCTTTGTCAGGGTTACCTGGTGTGTCGTATGTATTAGAGAGAGTCATCAAATTAATCCCATTAAACATATAAATATGTGCACTCGTTGAGGCCTCATCATGAGGATGGCTAGAACTGCCCCCAGGAGAGGGGGTTTGAGCAACCATGGATTGTTGATGTGGAAAAGGCTAAGTAAGCATAGTGGGTTGTGAATTTCTGTGGAAAATTTTGTCCCCTTCATTGTGATGCGGGCAGTCTCGAGTGTAGTGATCATCACCACAAATGATACACGATAATTTTAGTTTTCGTTGTGGTTTGTTTTCGGTAGCAGGGGTTTGAGCTTGATTTTTTGGTTGTTCATTGTTATTAGTATTTTTTGATTTATTTTTTGTCTTCTTCTTACCTCCGGATTGTTGTGAAGGGGCAGATTGAACTGCATTCACCTCAAAGATCTGAGTTTAGGGGAAGATAGAGGAGAGTGTGGTTGAATGGGAAGTAGATTGAGTTTTGATGGAACTGATAACATCGTCTGCATGAGATGAGGATGACGGCTTGTATGGATCGGTATTAGATTGAGCAGCATTTGGAAGCAAATCATACAAAGTACCAGATTGGGAATAAACCAAATCTAAATACTGAGCCCGAGCAATGGTTTCTTCCTCGGTGACTACGCCACCCATAGCGACATCACAAGTGATCGGGGGTAAAAGTGATTTAGTAAACCATTTCGCCAATAATATGTCAGGAATGATTACCTTGATCATCATTCGTCGTCGTCTCCACTCATGAATATGGTCAGAGATATGCACGGAGTCAGTTTGATGAAGGGAGGTCAAGATTTTAGTACCCATATCGTAGCGAATAGGTAGTTGAAAGTGCGTGAGGAAAGACATGGCAAGGGAGTTGAAATCATGAAAAGAAGAACGTGGTAGTTCAATATACCACTTTGTTGCAGAGCCAGTAAGTGTTCGCTGGAAAAGACGCAAACGTATAGAATCATCCATGAGGGTGTTTGATGAACACCACAAATGGAAACTCATCACATGGTTATTTGGATCTTCGCCAGATTTTTCGTCAAATTTTGGAATATCAGAAGGAAGCTTAGCTGGAATAACTGTCCAAACCGGTGAATGAAAAATAGGATCATTAGTTAACCAAGACAAGTCTGGGAGATTCAGAGTCGCAAGGAAAGGTAGTTTTTGGTTAAGGTGTGGAATAGGAACATGATTAGGACCATAAAGTGGGTTAGGTGGATAGTTGTTGTTGGGAAAAACACCCTACGGACTAGCAAACTTGGGTCAGACTTGCATGCAGATTTTGACCGAAAATAAATTACTTTTTTACCTACAACCCAAGACTTAAACCCCTGTTTCACAGTAAATTCATGGAAAAGGACCACTAACCTTATTACCGACATTCGATGTAGATCCTCCGTTGCTCTTCGATTACTTGCTTGCGCTGCTCCTTCCACAGATGACCTGCACTCAAGACAAACAACAACTATGCATGCATGCTACTTCTCTACTCAAGGGTTAGAAATCAAGCATAAATTAACCAAACCATAGACAATTCATGCATTGGGACGGGAAAAGTATTCTTTTATTACTAAAAATGAATCAACTTACAATCAAAGCTGAGACCGGCCACCGCTCCTTGAACCTGATCCTGGGATCCTCTTCTTCTGTCCTTCAATTGTTTTGCATTAAATCTCCTTTGGCATAAGGAAAGGCTAAAGGGTTGGGACAATGGATTACATAAATGGGCAGAGTTTCTTCGCTATATTTTTTCCTCCTCCAAATGGTACCCCTACCCCTTCTTTTATAGGCTAGAAGGAGCTAGGGTTTTGGACGAACCCTCGGCCATGCATGGCCGGGAGTTTCAGTTAACTGACCCATATCTTTTTGTTCCGTCGACAACTTTTCTTTTTTCGTTCTTTTGTAGGTACACGCGGGCTGTAGTGAGTTAGCCAGCGTACACATGCGTGCAGTAATGGGTTAGGGCGCGTGGGCCTTGACACAAGAGGATTTCCGAAGAGTTGCTCAGCAGAGTTTTGGCAAGGAAGGGATATAAGTTGGCCTGATTCCAGGTAAGCATGTGTGGTGCAATTTAGGGTTATAAAAATAGTTGTAACCAGTAGGTCCTCCTACATATGGTTGTTGTTGACCAGGATAAACAGGATTCGATGATGGCTGAGAAACATTTTCATAACCCGGTGGGTTCTGAGCATTATAAGCTGGGTGATTTGCTTGCCTAGAAAGAGGATGAACATTGTGCCCTTGAGGAGGGTAAGGAGTAGATCCTGGAGGCGTATACACATTAGACCCATGGAGAGGATAAGGTTGTTGTCCTTCAGGACTCCAGGTGGTGTTTGGGATGTCGCCCAGATAAGGTTGTCCATAAGATGGTCCAGAAGGAACGGGATTTGATACTCCTCCTTGTGGGTTCTGATATGAGTGCCCCCCAACATGGGGTTGGGTAAATGTGCCTCCGGAAGATTCTCCCTAGGATTGTGAAGGGTTCCCAGCAAACGAAGGTTTCCCCCCTGCCAGCGGTGGATTAACGACTGGGGTATGACTAGCAAAGGGAGGTTGCCCTCTGGGAAGAACATGGAAAGGGGGTTGTCCCCCAGGAGGGGTAGGCCCACCATAGGATGGTGGTCTTCCAGAAGGGATAAATATGCTATATGTTGGTTTCCCTCCAGTCGGTTGTATTTGGCTAACAAGGGTCTGCATTCTCGGGTGAAAAGATGTCACGGCAGGATCATGCAGAACATGTGGAGCTATAGAGTGAAGGTTTGTAAAAGTGGGGGTAGTGATTGAAGTGCCTTGGGAATGAGTAGACATGATGAGTCCAGCATTAGGATAGACTTGTGTTGACGCAACAGTAGGGTTAATGACCTGATCGATGGGGTGATTCATAGTTTGACCAGATGGCCCACTTTCAACAGCAGGGTCATGAGGATTAAAGGGTTGTCGAAAGGATTCAAAATTCTCATAGAGATCACATCCTGATGAAAACCTCCATACAGAATGAGTAGGTGTGGGATTTGTATCTACTGCAGTGGTAGGACGAACAGGAGTCCTATACTCATCACTAAAGGTTGGTTTTGTGGATCCCATATATGTGTCGATAAAATCTCTCACGGGTAACTGTGGGACCTCTTCGTCTATGACGTTACCAAGGGAGTCTAAATGAAGCAAAAGTGGTTCGAGAGGAATGGTAAACATAGATGTGCGAGGGGTGGGATTCTCAACTGTAACCAAAGCGCCTTCTTGATTGTCTAACGGAGGAGCAACAACACTCCCAGCGTTAGATTGATTTTCTACCTCTCCACGATAGTTGACTTTTGGAGAGTTAGGAGGTAAGGGTTGGTACCCTTCCAGAGGTAGCCCTTGCATCCTACATGCTCGGCAAAGACCTTTATCATCTACAGGCTCAATTTTGGAGAATAACAATACACATTGAAAATCTAGGGCCAACTAGCAAAAGGAAACAACATACACTAATAAAATATAGGAATAAAAACCAAGAAAATAAAACTTCTCTCGATGATCGTACTAGTTGATGATGAAACCCAACATCGCGTGATCAAGTCAAGAAGGGGCTAGGATATGGTGGAACAATTACAATGGCTACCTGCTTAACGGAATTTCACCTAGGTGTAAGCTTCCACACAGTACTTGTGGATTTACCCTCCAAGGAGCCCGAGTGAGTTTGACCAATGTATGTTCCAGATACAGTGAGACTTCCCTTCACTTTCACCTCGTGTAAGTACCTAAGGATTATGGAAACTAAGGACACCAACTCGCAGTCAGCCCCTATGATCCGGATTATTTTCGGCACGAAATGAGAGCGGAGATATAATAAGGAAATGCACAGAGATATCGCGAATATTCAATAATATAACAGAAATGTATC
>JASDQU011444112.1:18695-37098 GCA_032191745.1 Picea mariana
GACGAATGTTTAGATCTAAACTCCTCATCTTCCCAAGTGGTTGCATCTTCAGGTAGGTTCTTCCATTTGATCATATACTCATTAATTCTTCTAGAATGTAGGAATTTGGTTCGTACTTCAAGGATGCCTTCAAGAATTAAAATTAACTTTCCTTCTTCATCTAAAAGAGGAAACTCTGTTTGTATATGGATGATAGGACCTAGTTTTTTCTTTAAACAAGAAACATGAAAAACATCATGCAATTTCCCTTTATTTGGAATATCGAGGGCATAAGCAACTTGTCCAATTCTCCTTCGAATTTGATAGGGTCCATAAAAATTAGGAGCCAGTTTGTGTTTCTTGTAATTTTTAAGAGAATTATACTTGTAAGGTTGCAGTCGAACAAACACCCAATCGCCTATCGTAAATTCTTTGTCGGTTCTTCTTTTGTCATCTTGTTGTTTCATTCGGTTCCTTGCTTTTTCGAGGTGAGATTTAAGAGTGCGTAGAAATTCATCCCATGTGGCTTGATAGTCTTTCACGGTAGAAACCTTAGAATTGATAACATACTCCTTAATAGAGGGAGGCAGATAACCATACAGTGCTTCAAACAGGGACATTTTTATTGAGGTATGATATGTATTATTGTGCCACCATTCTGCAAGGTGTATCCAATTGATCCATTGTGTCTGACAATCATTCACAAAATTCCTTAGATATCCTTTGAGGAATTTATTAATCACTTCAGTTTGGCCATCTATTTGGGAATGATATGAAGTACTCATGGTTAAGGATTTCCTCACCTGACAAAATAGTTCCTTCCAAAAATTTCTAGTAAACTTGGGATCCCTATCGCTTATGATAACTTTGGGAAATCCATGAAATTTAAAAATATTTTTAACATAGCTATTAGTGACTTGGCTAGCCTTGGCCTTTGAAGAGATCTGGACAAAGTGGGCATATTTGGTTAATCGTTTGACGATTACAGATATAGTGTCATTTCCTTCATAGGTAGGACTACCAGTAACAAAGTCCATAGATATTTCAGACCATTTTTTGGATGGGATATGAAGGGGTTGCAGAAGGCCTGGAGGAGCAATAGTTTCAAACTTTTGTCATTGACAGGTGTCACATTTTGCCACATTCCTGAATGTCGAATCACATAACTTTCCAGAAGATGGACTGGCGTATATTGTAGTAAGTTTTGAAAAACCCAACATGGTCTGCTGACGAAGAATCATGATTTTCTTTCAAAACTCGGAGTTTGAACTTGGAAGAGCTGGGAAAAAATATTTGTTGTTTGTACCATAGTATGTCATTCTCCCAAGTGAATTTAGGATCTGCAGTTGGGTTTCCTTCGACTTCTTCCTGGATTTTTTATATACTCGGTTTGAAATTTTGAGATCCATTAGGGAGTGATGATGGACATATCACATAGAGTAACATCATTATCAATTTTCCTTGATAACCCATCCACAACCACATTCTCCTTCCCTTTTTTGTAAAGAATATTGAAATCAAAGACCTAGATTTTGGTCACCCATTTTTGTTGCTCTTATGAAATATTTTTCTTAGTTAAAAAATACTTCAAGTTATTGTGGTCAGTTTTAAGAGAAATTTCATTCCCAACAAGTATTGTTTCCACTTAACCAAAGCATGCATAATTCCCAACATTTCTTTGTCATATGTTGATTTTGTTTTCTCCCTTGGTTTGAATTTTTTACTCTCGAATGTGATGGGATGATTATCTTGCATAAGTATGGCACCTAATCCATCTCCTGATGCATCACATTCAAGGAAAAATGATTTGGAGAAATATGGTGCTAAAAAAACTGGAGTGGGTGTCATTAAGAGATTCAGACTTCTAAAATATGCTTCAACTTCATCATTACACTTAAATGCATCTGTTCTCAATAATGTTGTTAATGGGGCCACAATTTGTGCATAGTTTCTAACAAATCTTCTCTAGTACCCGGTAAGACCCAAGAATACTCGTAACGATGTGATTAATTTGGGGCTAGGCCACTCAGTAACTGCCACAATTTTCTTTGGATCAACCTTGATTCCTTCATGTGATACAACATGTCCCAAAAATACTATCTCTTTTTGTCCAAAACTGCATTTGGATTTGTTAGCGTAGAACTTATTCGCTTGAAGGATTTTTAATAGTGTCTCAATGTGCTTAAGGCGTGAGTTCCAGTTCTTTCTATAAACAATGATATCATCAAAAAAGACAAGTACAAACTTTTGTAGGTATGGACGAAATAAATCATTCATTACTACTTGGAAGGTAGCGAGAGCATTGAATAAACCAAAGGGAATGACTTGAAATTCATATAGCCCTTCATGGGTACAAAAAGTGGTTTTGGGAACATTTTACTCTTGAATTCTTATTTGGTAATAACTTGACTTTAGGTCTAGCTTGGAGAAATATTTAGTGCCATGGAGCTCATCTAATAACTCATCCACAATTGGAATTGCAAATTTATCCTTTATGGTAATTTTGTTTAATGTCTGATAATCAATACAAAGTCTATATGATCCATAATTTTTCCTAACAAGTATGACCAGAGATGAGAAAGGATTCTTTCTTCGTGTAATAACACCATAGTCCAATAATTCTTGAACCAAACATTCGATTTCTGTCCTGTGTTGGTGCGAATATCTATTACATTTTTTTCTAATTGGTGCAGAACCATGGATCAATTCTATGATGTGGTCTCTAGAACGAGGTGAAGGAAGTTCCTAAAAAATGGTGTTATATTTTCCAAGAATTTTGTACAATTTCTTGAGATCATCATTTTTTCCTCCTTAGTAGTACCCTCTATTGCATAGCAGTGTAAGAAATAATCATGGGCTCCCTTTTTAATCATTTTTTTCATTTTACTGGACGAGACTATTTGTGGGGGAGGACAATTAATTCCATGTAATTTATACTTTTCCCCATTTTGATAGTACCTTATAAATTTCTCTTGTAAGTATAGTCCAACAGTACCAAGCGTGGCTAGCCATTGGGCCCCTAAGACAATATCTACCCCTTTTATTGGCATAGCATACATAGGGGATTTTAAGTTGTAGTCACTCATGGATATTTCTACCTTGTGGCACTTCCCATCACATGATATAGTCCTATTTCCTGGGATGGAGACTTGAAATTCAGATGTAGGATGAATAAACATGTTTAATTTCCTTGATATATTTGTATCTATAAAGTTATGTGAATTTCCACTATCAATGAGCACTGTCACTTTTGTTTTCTTAACATAGTCGTAAACTTTCATAGTTTGGAGCTCAGAAATCCTTGTCATTGCAGTGACAGAGAGTGTCAAAATTGTGTTTTAATTCCCTAAATCATGGGGATTTTGTGGGTATTCATTATTTGTTTCTTCACCAAATGAAGATGTGTTCCCTACTTCTTCGTCCTTGTCACTATCACTCTTGTCTATTTCGCAATGAAAAAACTTCTTGTGTTTGCACTTATGGTCTGGTTTCCAATTAGGCACATTACATTTAAAACATCGGTCCTTAAACTTATATTGTCTCGTGTCTGGTGGAAATGTCCTTTTGTGATGGGGGATGTATTTGGAGCTAGAGTCTTATGGTGACCGCCATGTTGTCTTTTGATAAACTTTAAGTTTATTTTCAAAAAAATTATCTTTCTTGTGAGCTTGCTGGATATCCTTAATGTCAAGTAGTTCGAGCTCATTACGAATATTTCCATTTAATCCTAATAAGGCTATTTTTAGTAGCCAATCTTCTGACATGTTAGGGACACGAGTGTCTAACACATTAAAATCCTGAAAAAAATCTTCCACTATACCAGACTATTGTAATCGGGTGAGTTCAGCAAAAACCCCTTTTTCTTCTATGTTAAGAAAATGTATGATCTGGATTATTTTTGGAATGAAATGAAAGAAAAGATATTATAAGGAAATACTCATGAAAAGTGCCAGAAGCAGAGAAATACAACAATACTTGATTTCTATTAATGAAAGAATTGTAAAGAGACTGTAAAAATACAGAGTGCAAGACTCGCTAGAATGGTGGAAGATTTATCTCTGAGAAGAGATGTGACGGCTACACTCATTCACACAAAGATGATTACAATGAGGCTCTATTGGCCCTTGACCAAGTTTTGTGGAAACATTGGTCGTGTTTGACCATTTTTGGGACTTTGACAGGCTGATCAAAAATGGAATGCCAAGGCGAAGCGGAGATCGCAGGATATCGACCCCTTTTGTGGGCTTTTTGGGTTTTAGGGTTTATGTAACAGATATGGGATGTCGGCCCATGGGTTTTACTCATGTTTAGGCCTCTTTTGTAATGTATAAATAAGTGGCAGAGCAATGTAAGAGCATCGTGGTTGGATGTTGCTAACTGCGAATAGTTATGAATGCTTTGTGCATACTATATGTTGAGGCTTGCAGAGCTAAGTGCAAGCGTTTGTAAGTGTTGTGTGCAAAGATTGTGTAAAGGCTCTGTGCTTGGACAAAGCTCGGGGAAGGAGGATCTGGTGAGGTGTGTGCAGATCTCCTGTCCTATGCAGATTTGGCTTATGGCTCTATGCATGTAAGGATATTGGAAGAATCTAATAAAGAAGAAGAGTTGGTGGGCATAGCCCCACATTGGGGTGAACCATGTATATCCTTTGTTATCTTGCTTTATGCTATACTGTTCTTGTATTTGTTTAGTGAATTGTTGTGATAGATATATCTATGAATGCTTAAGTGATTTATGATGTGAATAAATGCTAGATCCGCTTTAATGTTATGTGCTGAATGGCTAGATGTACTTAGATCTGGATTAATACTGTGTTGTTCTGTAATTAGGGTTTTAACCTGCGATGTGAATGAGGGTTAAAGACTAATGAATGTTAATTGCTAAGTGCTTTGTTAAGTATTGTGATCATAGATCTGTGTCCCATCTAGGTTGTATACACTTGAGGCCTGCAACCCCCCCTGTCTCTACCTCAGGTGAGACTTCATCTGCTTCGTAGGTGTTGCCGAAAGGGTCAGTAGTTAGGGTTTTGTTGGTGTGTTGTTGAAGCGTTGAACCCTGGGTCTGCCTCTGTCCTAACAAATGGTTTTGTTTTCGGGACCCAAAATTGTGATTGTTGGGAACTAAAGAAAAGAGAAATCTTTGTGTGTAGATATGTTGTCGTAGTGTGCAGTATTCTACTTGGCTTGCGAAGCTCCATGCTAAGAAGGGAGCCAGATCTGAAGAAAAGAGGTAAGATCGTAAAGCTTTGTGCTCTGGTAAAGGTAAGATAAGTGGAATTTTCTTTTCGAAATATGGATTTAGGTATGTTTGATAGATTTTGTCCTAGCCTGAAAACTAGGGAACAAATAGAAGAAAGAAGATTTGGTATGAATAGATCTGATAGAGATAGTGAAAGATATGTTATTCTGATGCATAGAAAGAATTTTTGGACTAACAAGTGGATGCAGGATCCTAGAAAGATTTATTTGTAGGTCCATCACTGTGATCCCAATGCGCAGTACAAGAAAGGTTGGGGATCATTTAAGAGAAACATAGGATTGAAATTATGTTATAATTGCAGAAGACTAGGACATCTTGCTAAGAAATGCCCTGACATAGGTCCTATTTGTATTTGTTGTAAAGTTGTTGGTCATGAAGTTTTGGATTTCCCTAGAATGATTGCTAAAGTTGAAAAGATGAACCTGAGACAAGAAAACCATGAAAAAGGTCAAGATACTAAGAATATGCTAGAGAACCAAAAAGAATTAGAGGCTATATTATTGCATATGAAAGAAACATTGAATGATCACAGAGACATCAATTTACTAGAGATCTTAAAAGAGAAGCAGTTCATAGAAACAAGAATAGGAGACTTCGACATAGACTGTGTACCGGATGAGGAAACATAGGTGAAGTACATTATGCCAGAAAGTCCTTGGAAAATTTTGGGAAATCCTTCTATGATTCCTTCATTGGAAGGGATAAGATTGTTTAAAGGAAAGATGATAATCCTATGTGGAAGACTTACTCATATACCTATGATAGCCCATGGAGTATCGACTGAAGAAGAATCTGAGGTCATTAAGTTTGTTAAGAATAATTCTCCTTTTGCACTTATGTTAGGAAAACCCTGGATTGAGAAAGATCATATCCAAAGGAAAGACAAAGAGGAAGCCATAGAACAGAAAAAGCAAGAATTAAGGGACTTCATAGCCAAGAAAATAGAATGACTAAGAGAAGAACAAGAAGACAATTCGAAGCAATTGAGGGCTATAGACTTAGTTGTTGAAGTTGGGAGAATGCAAGAAGGATTAAAGAACCTACCCATGTAGGAGAGTAGAGAACCTACCCCTGAAATAGTAAGAGGATAAGTATTACCCTCGAACCCTGTGAAGGACCCTCATCAGTGCGAAGTTACTATGCTAAGAGAAGATATAAACAAGAATGGAAAGAGGAATCCATAGACGAAGATCACGGGAAAGAAAGCAAGAAAGATCAGTAAGAAGACAAGCAGGAAAAGGGCGAAGTGACATTGCCTAAGGATCCCCTTACAGAGGCTGAGACATCCAAGAAAAGAAAGGATTCTTTGAAGAAACCCTCAACATGGAAGAAGTTGGGAGCCAATAAGCCTCAGTCTTAGAACATACTCATGGTGGATGATATTGACCTCATCATCATAGCTGTATCAGACACTTCGGAAGATATTTTGCAACAAAACGAAGAAAAAAAGGAGACAATGTATGACAGGATCAAGGTGGAGCTAAAAGGGGTACAACAAGATCTCTATTCAAGTCGCACAATGTCTACTGCATCGTTGGCATCAGGGGGTATAGAAGTGGGAGATGAGCCTGCCCAACTACACAGATTAGCAGATGTGATAGAGGCTCACCTTCATCAAGTATAGGAGGAAAAATAATAGGCCACAGAGGCCTTGAAGAAAGCAAAGGAGGAAGCCCTAGAGCAATGTCGGGTTGTGAAGAAAGAGAAAGATGGCCTCCGAGCGGAGTTTGAAGAGAATAGAGAGTAGATCCAGAGAGAGAAAGACCAGCTACTCATGGAGCAGATTGGAGTTAGAGAAGTAGTAACTAGAGCACTTCTCTCTGTGTCGGGCCTGGCACAGATGGACGAAGAGATAGTTGAGAGCCAAGTGGGGAAGCTCATTGATGTCATTCAACATCTTCAAGAAAGAGTACCAGATCCGGAACTGCACACAGTCTCGAGAACTTTGCAGGAAGTGAGAGATTAGAGGGAAGAAACTGTCAGGAGCGTAGTCGAAAGAATCAAGGCATTGGTGTCTGAATGTAAGCAACTGAACAACCAAAGTGCGTAGACTTATGAGCTCCTTGTAGAAGACCCGGAACTGAGGACATTGGAGTCATAGCTCCAGGAGGTGAAGCAACAAGCATCGATAGTATAAGCATAGTTGAATCTGCTTTCAATAGTAGAGAAGATGAAAAGGTCACAGGAGGTGCGCGCAGTTCAGAAACAGGTCAATGCCATCCAGAGTCAAGTCATGGAAGTGACCCAGAGACTCCAGCCAGTGCAGGATGAAGCCTGCACACTTTTTGAAGAAATCGAAGGACAAGGTGCACAGCTGGAACAAGTGGTCACCATAGTGGAACAACGCTTAGAAGGGACTGTCACTGAGAAATTCATCCAAGAGTTCACTGAGAAGGAGGATCTGGTGAAGCAGCAAGTCGAGGCAACTCGAGCCAATATCGAAGCCTTCGAAACATAATTGCTCAGATCAGAGTGACTCGGGACGAGTCACGAGTGAGTGTTGGGGGCCTATTGGCCCTCGACCAAGTTTTGTGGAAACATTGGTCGTGTTTGACTATTTTTGAGACTTCGACAGGCTGGTCAAAGATGGAACACCAAGTCGAAGTGGAGATCGCGGGATCTCGCCCCCTTTTGCAGGATTTTTGGGTTTTAGGGTTTATGTAACAGGTATGGGATGTTGGCCCATGGGTTTTACCCATGTTTAGGCCTCTTTTGTAATGTATAAATAAGTGGCTCAACAATGTAGGAGCATCGCGGTTGGATGTTGCTAAGTGTGAATAGTTGTGAATTATTTGTGCATACTATATGTTGAGGCTTGTAGAGCTAAGTGCAAGCGTTTGTAAGTGTTGTGTGCACAGATTGTGTAAAGGCTCTGCGCTTGGACCAAACTTGGGGAAGGAGGATCTCGTGAGGTGCACACAGATCTTTTTTTCTATGCGGAGTTGGATTGTGTCTCTATGCATGTAAGGAGATTGGAAGAAGCTAATAAAGAAGAAGAAGAGTTGGTGGACGTAGCTCCACATTGGGGTGAACCAGGCATATCCTGTGTTATTGTTATTTGTGCTATATTGTTCTTGTATTTTCTTAGTGCGTTGTTGTGATAGATAGATCTATGAATGCTTAAGTGATTTATGATTTGAATGAATGCTAGATCCGCTTTAATTCTATGTGTTGAATGGCTAGATTTACTTAGATCTAGATTAATATTGCGTTGTTCTGTAATTAGGGTTTTAATCTGCGATGTGAATAAGGGTTAAAGACTAATGAATGTTAATTTTTAAGTGCTTTGTTAACTATTGTGATCACATATCTGTGTCCCAGCTAGGTTGTAGACACTTGAGTCCTGCAACCCCCCCTGCCTATACCTCGGGTGAGACTTCATCTGCTTCACAGATGTTTCCAAAAGGGCCGGTAGTTAGGGTTTTGTTGGTGCATTGTTGAAGCGTTGAACCCTGGGTCTACCCCTATGCCAACAGGCTCTAATGGAATTTTTATGATAAACATGAATTTCAAAACCCTAGACATCCAAAAACCTAACCCTAGGAGATGAAATTCCAAAAGTCATGTCGGCCTCATTTGGGTAAGTTAGTACATTAACTTCTCAGGGTCGTAACTTTTTCATACGATCTATGCTTCAGGCGTGTGATATCCCATTGGAAAGGTATTTTCAAGAACTACGCATTACTCCATCAAACTCTGATTACATCTACATTTTGACTGTGGTGAGCCAAAAAAACATAGTTTAGTGCCCCAAAATGGCCCTGGAAGTACAAAAATATGTGTTGACATGAAAACATAAAAAATAAGCCAGTTGGATTAGGTGGGAAACCACTAGTATCCACCTGGAAGATGTGTAGGGCTTCAAACAGCCTTGGAAGTGTAGAACCGACAATTACAAAGAAGTACAAAAGAACGTGTTGTACTAAAAACTAAAAAGAGGAGCCAGTTGGAACAGGTGGGTGGCCACCAATATCCACCTAGATCAATCCTCCCCCTTAGGAAGCAATTGTCTCCATTGCGTTGAGTGCCCAGGGAAGAGGGGAAAGCATTTTCTAAATTTGACGCTTGGTGAGTTGTGTGCCTTGTTGGAGAAGTTGTTCTTCTTGGCTCGTGGAAGACTGTCACAAACTTGTTGTTGGAGGGGTTGAATATGTTCCACAAACCTGTTGTCTTTGGGTTGGATAGGGAATTACATAGACACCATTGTAGGTGAAGAAAAAATATATTATATCTCTTCGACAATATGTTTTGGCTGGATAGAAGGTGTTGAGGTTGTAGTGGTTGTATTAGTCTTTTGTGCATCCTTTGAAAAAACTGTGAAGAGGATGAATTTTGCAGTATGAGAGATTACCTTGTGGTGTTGTTTTGGTGGAGCAGTAGTCGGAACTACCTCTGGTATCCTTTAGAGTTGACCTCCCAGATTAATAATGACACTACAAGGTCTAGACTCATAGACAACATGACATTTCCACATATATGGTTGGCCCAAAACAACATAACAGACATCAAGAGGGGAAATATCACACACTACCTCTTCCTTGAAGGGATGGATGCCATAGGATAGGAGACACTACTGGTTGATGCAAATATCTCGTCCCTGGTGAAGCCACCCGATGTTATATGGTTGCGGGTGTGGTGTTGTCAGCAACCCCAACTACTTGATGACCTTAGTTGAGATGAGGTTCTTCTAGCTGTCGTTATCAAAAATGAAATGCAATGGGGTCCCCTTCACCCACATCTGTGAATGGAAGAGGCCCTCCCCCTCTTCAGGACCTATTGGTTCTTCTAGTTGAATTGTTGTGGTCGCAACAATAACAGTGGGGCCTGCATCGATGATCTTTTTGTTTTCAATATTTTATGGATCGGATTCTGAATAAGGGTTCAACTTCGTGTCTTTGACCTCAGCCACCAATGACTATTTCGAGTGACATTCATAGGTGTTCGGCCAGGGGAATTTATGGAAGTCACACCACTTCCCAGTGTCATTCTTTGTCTTTAGTTTAGCCTTTTTGTCCTGTGTCTTGGACAGGTTTTCTAGAGGTTGTTGGTTAGGGTCATCTTTACCATGCTTTGGTTTTTGCATATTTGCAGATCCAAATTCCCATTTGTTCTAGTGCCTAAATTTATGCTCGATTTTGACAACATATCGATAGGAAGCTCCCAATGATGAGATGTTTAGGAAATCCATTTCAGTTTGGATGTACCTATGCAAAGCCACATAGTATTTCAGAACCAGATGTCTCTCAGAGTCTTTGATACCCATCTTGGTGTGCAAGGTATGGAAATTATTTGTGAACTCCGACATTGTTTGGCTCTTCTCTTGCCCCATTCTGGTCCATCTCATGTACTGGTCTTCATAGTTATCAACATAAAATTATTGTTATTTGACCTCATCCACAAAAAAATCCCAAGTGGTCTCAGCCCCATATATTCAATATTCCTCTATGGAACTTTGCTCCCAGTAAGTTTCCCACCAATGTTTTACATGGGGGAGAGCCTTGAGGGGTGTGAAGGTGATCTTTTCCCTATCGAAAATTTTTTGAACAGAGAAATAATCTTCTAATAAATTTAACCATTTGTCTAGGGCATCTGCATCTATCTAACCTTCAAATATGGGAATATCAAAATTAATTTGTACCTTTAAGGGAAAGGTTCCTCCAAAATGGCCACTTGACGAAGATGTGCCTATTTCTATCAGTAGGCGTTGAAGGATGTGTGAAAAATTCTCTATCATTTCATCCCTCTGTCGTGTGAGATATTGCTCAAGCAACAGGTTAATAGAATATTTTTCTCTATCATTTTTATTTTCTTCCGCCATCGAGGGTTTCTTGGGCATGCGAGAGTGATTTTCCTCAAGAGAGACAAACTCGAGACCCAACTGGCTATACTCTGACCTCGTCGGGGACATGCATTGAAAAACAATCAAGAGCATCCTACTCTGATACCACTGATCCGAATTATTTTTGGAACGAAATGAAAGCAAATATATTACAATGAAATACTCATTAAAAGTTCCATAAATAGAGAAATACAATAATACTTTATTTCTATTAATTAAAGAATTGTAAAGAGACTATAAAAATACAGAGTGTAAGACTCGCTAGAATGGTGGCAACTTTATCTATGAGAAGAGATGTGACGGCTGTGCTCATTCGAAAGAAGATGATTACAATGATGCTATGAAGTCCTTTTTATGATAAACATGAATTCCAAAACCCTAGACATCCAAAAACCTAACCCTAGGAGATGAAACGCCAAAAGTCATGTGGGTCTCGTTTGGGTAAGTTAGTACATTAACTTCTTGGGGTCGTAACTTTTGCATATGATCTTCGTTTTAGACGCGTGATAGCCCATTGGAAAGGTCTTTTCAAGAAATACATATTATGTTGTCAAACTCTAACTCTGTCTATAGTTTGATCGTGGAAAGATAAAAAAAACATTGTTTAGTGCCCCAAAACGGCCCTAGAATTACAACAAGATGTGTTGACATGAAAACATACAAAATAAGCCAGTTGGATTAGGTGGGAAGACACCAGTATCCACCTGGAAAATGTTCAGGGCTTCAAACAGACCCAGAAGTGTAGAACCCACAATTACAAATAAGTACAGAAGAACGTGTTGCACTAAAAATTGAAAAGAGGAGCCAGTTGGAACAAGTGGGTGGCCACTAATATCCACTTGGATCAATGCAGGAAGAAGTTCTTTTTGAATATAACCTGGTATCTTGCTAGAGATTTGTATTTTTCTCTGCACCATAGGAACCCATCATATGCAAAGTTCTTCATATGTATATATGCGACATTAATATTTTCTTCATCGTCAGCAATCTAGTAATACATGAAGTACTACTCGATTTTATTTACCCATCTTATTGCCTCTCTTGAATTTGATCCATCATATTTTGGAACAATAATATTTGCATTAGGCATACCATTTTTATAAGTCCACATGTTGGGTGAATAATGCGATTGGTTCGGCCCCGACTGCGACGTTGAGTTACCTAGGCTTCTACTTCTATTTGCAATTGATTTGATCTCTAATCTCATGTCAAGGTAGTTTTTGTTACATTCCACCAATTCTTCATTTATTTTGCCAATTTTGGCGTCGAACGAAGTACTTACTTGATTTATAAGTCCTACGAAAAACTCTTTAGATTTTTTTCTTAGTTCCAAAGTGTTGTCCTCTATCTTTTTCTCTAGTTCTCCTGTCTTTCTCCTCGTTTTTCTCATGTTGACCGACGGTAATAAAAAGGAAATGAAGACTCTACTTGATTATAATTATAATAATAATTATATATACTTGATTATAATTATAATAATAATTATATATTATAACTATATAAATATTATTATACTTAATGATTATTACAATTTTACTATGGATAATTTAGGATTTGGATGAGAAGGGTGAAAGGGAGAAATTGAGGGCGAAAGGGATGACCAATCTTGTAGAATGGTNTATTATAATTATAATAATAATTATATATTATAACTATATAAATATTATTATACTTAATGATTATTACAATTTTACTATGGATAATTTAGGATTTGGATGAGAAGGGTGAAAGGGAGAAATTGAGGGCGAAAGGGATGACCAATCTTGTAGAATGGTCGAGCGATTAATGATATGGGAGAGGAGTTTGCAGTTTTGGAGGGAGAAAATGGGCATGGAAGGGAGGGTGATTGGGTGTGGAAATGAGAGATGAGTATGAGGGTGGATGGAGCGTGGGAATGGGCGAAGGGAGGGAGTAGGCCACAGACACAGATGAGTGCAAATGAGTGGATGAAATGGAGGGCGAATGACTGGCCAAAATGGATGGATAATGGAGGGCTGAGCAGAGGGCTAAATGGAAGGAAAATGAGTGGATGGGGATTGGTTGCAGGGGCAAGGGAAAGTTGGCAAAAGTGGTGAGTGTATGGTGGGAGAATGGTATTTTATGGAAACGTATGGTGGGCGAATGATGAAAAGGAATGACGACTTGAAGAGGGAGGGCATGGGAGTGAAGTGTGGGAGAGGGGGAGTATGGCGAGCGAATGATGAAAATGAATGATGAATTGGAGAGGGACAGTGTGGGAGTGAAGCATGGGAGAGGTGGTGAAGTCAGGGAGGATGAGCAGGGCCAAAGTGAATGGACGAGGGAAAACGAGGAAGAGGAACACTTTGATACAACCTAGAAGGTTGAAGATTAAATATACACAATATATATATTAATATTTATAAATTTACTACTCGATGATCTCTACAATGTACAACAACATTTATTAAATACAGGGAGAGAGTAGAGTCATGTCTTTTTGTCTTAAAAGACGTGACTTCACATTAAACGTATAATAATTACATTAATTATTTAATTTATTAATTAACGACATTGTAAATATTACAGTGAGGATGAATTCCCATCACTCATTATATCATGAAGGATAAGTTTTCTCACATTTATGATTGTGAATACATAATCCCAAGAAGAGATGAGCCTTGGTTTTATCTACCATTTCCATACCATATGCAAATAAGGAGACTCAGTCACCTCCATTGTAGTGATTGTGATTACAATTAGTGATCGGGTGGAAAGGGTACTCGCTTGACCATTGCTTAACCGACTGTGAGAAGAATAGGAGGGTGAGCTCTCATATATAGGTGTCCTCGACATTCATATTAGGATGGATATTAGGGTTTTATCTACCATGTGTAACCACCATCCCTTGCATTTTCCTTGAGGATTGTGAAAAGAAAGGACCACTTGTACTCATGTTCGCAACCACAAAATAAGCCATTCTAGAGGTAAGTGTGAATCATTATTCACCCACCTTATATATCTTGGTTAACATTCATAACATATAACTTGAACCCTTCCTAATGATGCAAGGTATTGCTTGCACATATAAAAGGAACATGTATACTTCTTTGGAGGTCATTGGTTCAAATCCAGAGGGGGTTAGGGTATGTATACCTCCATATAATTTAGCAATCAAATCACTACATGGAGGGGGTCCCTTTTCCCACAAACAAGAGGGTCTCATACACCAATTTGGTGTATAGCTTGGTCGTGACCTTAAAAATAGATGATTATTATTATTATTATTATTTGTTAGTTTGTCCATGACTTGTGGGACTAACATGTGGCTAAGAAACCGTGACTCAGGGGCATCTAAGCCATCAAAATCACCCGAGGATCGCACCCGGCCTGAGCCACACCAACCCTTAACATGGATGGATTTTTTGTCCCCGCAGGTTTCGAACCGGTGACTTTAACATTACGGAGTACCTTAACAGCACACTCCATCACTGACTTTCCTACACCTTGGGGATGATATTATTATTATTATTATTAAGATTGGTGAAAAAGTCATTAGGAGACTTTATTATCACATTTTGCTAGTAAAGAGTGCATATGTTGTGCATATAATAAATTTTTTGGCTATATGGATAAATGGAATAATGAATTCTATCTTCATTTGAGCTTGACATGAACAATAAATATGTTCTTTCAAATTGTTTGTGTATGGAAGATGACTTGGTTGATATTTCAATTTGATTTCCCTTAGATATAATCTTCATTTATATGTCTGACAATGAAACTACTACTCTTTATTTTATTATTTAATATTATGCTTGACTATAACATCTATTAGTGCCTAAAGTTGGAAACTTTATTTGTCTTTATCACCTATCTTACAAGTTAACATATGTTTTTTCCACCCTTAGGTATACTCAATATTAGTTATATGTGTTTTTGAGATAACATTTAACATTGAAAAATTTAGTGAATGCACAAGTAGAGGTTTGAGAATATGACCCGTCTCAAAGAAAAGAATGAACCTACTACGAACCTCGAGACGGGTCTCAGTACCTTCTTCTTAACCCCTCCCATGCTTCCAACATAGCCCAAGCAATCCACTATTCCTCAAACTCAAATCATTGCTACCCCTATGTGTAATATAGTTAATGATAGTCTAGGTAGCTTAGCACCCCATAGCTTTTGGTAGCATTATGATGGGGCTAAATATTAGGCCAATGTAGATCGAGTCATATGTGATCTTATTAACCCCAATCAAAATAGAATTATTTGTTTTCTTAGGTTAGAGTTTTTCAACATGAATAACATGGTCGAATATGAAGTTTTAATTTTATGACTGCAATGTGCCATAGATTTTAATATGTAGGACCTACAACTATTTTTTCATTTTGAGGTAGTATTTAGGTAGACTATGAATAAATGTCACCACAATTCTCTGCAATTTTTAAAATATAGACACTAGCACATTTGGGTGCAAAATCTAACATTGTTTTCTGAAATTGATGGAATAATTTGATTGTGACGTCATAAATTTTTAGAAATTGTTTAAAATTGCAACTTTTTTATTTTTGTCCATTACAAACATTAGACTTGTGACATTGTTCTTACAACATCAGACTTCCTATGATACGACATCAGAATTCTGACATTTATGTGATTAGACAAAATGATTGTTACTAGTATTGACATAGTCAATATATTTGACTATGTCAAACTATCATCGGTGTTTTGATTACTTTTGTAAATTATATATATTAAACCCTAATAAATATGGAGATGATTATGTGATACTTGCAACTTTTGTAGTAGCAATTTTGTTAATTTTTGAATGTTTGAAACAATTTTTTCTCTACTTTCAACATCTATTTTTTAATCTATAGAGTTTGTATTCTTTATATAATCCAAAATCTATTCAAGCAAACAAATTTTGACATATATATGTGTGGAATTATTTAAATATATTATTAGTCCTTATCGTAGGCATAGAGGGACTATAGTGATCGATAATTCGTTGGCTACATATTAGTTTGTCCTTTGACATGAAATATTTGCACAATACCTATTGTTGGAGCTATGGAATTAAAAGCATATATTTTTATATAATCAAAAAGTACCATATATGTGTTGATCTGATTGAATAAGAGATTGGAGGCCTTATTTTCGGCTTCGCTATTCCCAATGTTTTATATGGAAACATATCCAAAATTTTTCTAGTATACAGTATTTTTGAATCATATATTTTTCCTCTATATTGCTTGAAGGTGGATTAATGCGAGCATTAGTTCGAATGTTTGTATTAGCATTTTCTGCTAGCTGAATATATCCGTAAGTTTTGATATGTACTAAGCATATTGAAATGTTTTGATATCCAAGATTTATAGTGATTGAGAATTCCAAAGTTCATAGCATCTTTGTCAGATGTATTTTTGTTGAAATGTATTGACACTTATTTTGAGATGCCTCAATAGGCCTAACAGCTTAAATGTTTACATGATGCAACATCCTCCAACAGCCTTGACAGCTTAAATGTTTTCATACCACGAGGTCCTTAGATAGCCTGACAGCCTTAAATGTTTATGTAAATGCGCTTCTCGGAGTACATTTTTCCTCGAAATTTTGTATACAGTTACAGTGAATTTACACAGTCTTGTTTCTCCACCGCTAGTTCAATAGCCAATGTATGTTTCATCCTTGTTCTGCCTTTGCAATGCAATTTCGTAATCGTTGAAGCTACATACATTGTTTACTGGTTCGGTGAGTGCTTCTTCTTCGTTGGTTTGTCCGTTGTTTCTCGTTGTTGTTTTGCTCGCGATTCAACCTGTGCTTCTTCATTTCATTGTTTCGGAGTAAATTTCGATGCCATAGTTTTATTTTTTATTCCTTGTTTTTTGTTCAGTGTTTGCAGTTTGAAAGTAAGAATGTTTTCTTATTTGTAGCCGCATGCTCCTCGTATGTTTCCGGTTCCTTCTATACTTGGGCTGCAGTTTTGTAATCATTGGAGATACATATGTTGTTTACTGGCTCAGTGGTTCTTGCTAGTTCATGGGTTGTTGGTTCTATTTGTTTGGCTCGAGTTTGCGCTTTGGGGCCCTGGGGGTGCAATTCGGCATGTTCATGCTTTCTCGTTGGTTTGGTGCTTACTGTTTTCTTTTGTTTGATTCAGCCTTGCAGGGTTGGGGTCCAGCAGTGGTGGTTGGAGCTTTTTTTTTTCTTTTTTTTTTTATTATTATTGTTTTTTGGGGCACTTTACGGTGTTCATCCCCTTCACCCACAAGTTGACATGAAGTTTTGTTATCTACCCTGCTTGTCGAGGCTGATATCTATTATTCTGTGAGATTTTGTTAGTGCTTCAGTGTTGGCATGAAAGTAAATAGTTGCATGCAAAAATTTTCAAGGATTACATGTGAAATTGCAGTATTCGATGTGTTTTTGTTGGAATAAAGCATATGTATGCAGGCTACATTTATAAACCATGTATGGTTAGATGTGTCAATATGACATTACATGTTCTTTCTCCTCTACATAGACTGGTGTGCACATGATACAATTTGTGTTGTGCTTGAGATATGATATGTGCAACAAAGTTTCTACAAGATTATATTTGGATGTCTGAAAGCATGTTTGGTTAGTTTGCCACGGAAAACTGAAAACTTGTATCATGGGCACAACAGTCTATGTAGAGGATAAAGAACATGTATTTCCATCGATGGAAGCATATCTGGATAAATTGCCATGGAAAACCAGAAATCATTTAGCTACAGTCATGCAATTGCATGATATTTTGTGCCTTGTAATATATTTTGGGCAGGGAAAAAAAAAATACACATTTACAGCCATGGAAAGAGAAGCACAAAGGTTCATGTTTCTACCTTTCTAGACTGTTCATTGAGTCTATTTTACTATATGTACATATTTCTTGTTCTCTGGTGAATACCAGCTTCCATTGATGTTCATTGTATTTTGTGCGTTCCCACATTCAAACAAACAAAATAGCTGGTGAAAATGAGGGAGTATTCACTGCATCAGTTGAAGAGGATATAGAAAGGTGCATGCTTGTACTGTTGTTTCATATTGTGTTGTTTTGTATTTCTTCGTGCATCGGTTGGTAGACTAACGGATTCACATTTGTCGTCGTGCTTCTACCTTATTCCATAGTTACCCACTTTCTCGATTGTGGGTGCCAGGCTGACAGGTTGAAGATTGCTCCCCTGGCTTTCGAGGGTCTGCGATATACAGATTGGCCATGGAGCCCTGCGCTCATGCCCTGTTTACTGTTAAACATTTCTCCAGTTAAAAAAATCAGATGCATACATTTTTACGATTATTTAGTCCTTCTGATGGACAATATACAATGCATATTATTGT
>JASDQU011444113.1:5666-23223 GCA_032191745.1 Picea mariana
ATTATAGACAAGTGCGAAAGTGACAGAGACAAGGAAGAGCAAGGAACGAATGGAAAGGTTTGAAAAGTGGTAAGATGGGATTCAAAATAGGGTTTCGAGGGATACTTAGGAGAGGAGAGTGTCCGACGATCAAATTTTATGTCTCAGAATTTTTGACTGCAAAATGTGTAAAATGAAAAAGTGCATGATGGAGTAGTTCAGCGGTCGGTTTGTATATTTGCAGAATTCCAGGAAAGTGGCTAAGTATGGAATAGGGAAACGATTGGTTGGACTTGTTTTCAGAATTGAGGATTGAAGATTTTGTGAATGGACCAACCCAATGACGCACAAATAACATTCCATGATGTTTGAAATTAACACTCAGAAGGGATAATATAACCATTCGGAAATTTTGGTTTTATGCATATTAATGGGAGATCTCAAATCTTGGTTTAGCATTAACGCTTGCTAATTGCATACTTAGAAATCAGATCTTATATATACTTGCTAATTGCTAATTGCAAAGGGAATGGGCACAAGAAACATTGATTAGGAATTGGATATTTCTTGAACCCGCCAACCCGACGATCCACGGAAGAAATTCGAAGAAATGGCGAAGTATGGAAAACACACGAACGAGCTTCAAAATGGGGAGACAATAGTTCCATAGGAGACGTGAGGACCCAACGGTCAAATTGTATGTCTCTGAAGTTTTCATTGCAAAATGTGTACCACAAAAGAGGGGATGATAGGTAGACTATAATATGGAAGACGATATGATGTGAGAGTCCGGTTGTAAATTTTTATATCACGAAATTCAGGGTACTTTTTGTAGGTCATAGAACAATAGAAGTGCAATATAGAGCCCGCCTACCCGGGAGTCCACGATCGGAGAAGTGGCTGGGTATGGAATGGGGAAGCGGTCGGTCGGAGTCGTGATATAAAAGCACGAGTGAAAATGTGAACCCATGAGTCTTCCAACCCACGTAGCTAGACATTTTTGTAAAAACGACTAAGTGACGAGAAAGATAAAGTACAGGGAAAAGATAAATGGGAATTAAGTATAGAAGACGAAAAACAAGGGTTAATATATTCACATCTATAATAGATATCCCATTTCCTGGAAAGATCTTTTCTACATGTTTCTGGAGAAGTTATATACTTATTGCATATACTTGGAAAGAAGTGAGAAGGTGGTGGGCACGGAAAACAATGACTAGGAATTGGAAATTGTCTGAACCTACCAACCTGATGATCTGCGAAAGAGATTGCAAGAAAATTCCCATGGAAAGCGGTCAGACGACCTTCAAAATAGGCTGACAAGGGTTCTCGTGGAGATGGTCAAATTGTATTGATCAAAACTTTTGAGTGCATACTGTGTAACACATAAGAGGGGCTGATGTAGGAGTTCGAAAGACAATTTGTATATCTCGAAAGTCGAGGGGCTATTTGCAGGTCAAGGAACATTGTAAGTGCACTCCGCCTGTCCATGAATCCTTAAGTGAAAAATTCGGGTAAGAATGGAATTGGAAGTGCGAAATAGATTCCAAGAAATGGTGAATTATGGAAAGCAGACCCAGGGGCTTCAAAACGGGGCGACAATAGTTCCCCAGGAGATGTGAGAACTCAAAGGTCAAATTGCAGGTCTCAGAAGTTTCGTGTGAAAACTGTGTATCATGAAAGAGGGTATGATGTGGGAGTGCGGTAGTAAATTTGTATATCGCGGAGGTTCGGGTGCTGTTTACAGGTCACAGAACAATGGAAGTGCAATATAGATCCCGCCTGCTTAGGAATCCGTGATCTGAAAAGTGGTTAGGCATGGAATGAATAACAGTCGGTCAGAGTTGCGATATAAAAGCACGAGCACAAATGTGAACCCGTGAGTCGACCAACGCACACATTGAGACATTTTCAGAAAAAAATGACTAAGTAACGAGAAAGAGAGAGTAGAGGGGAAAAAGAAACAAGAATTTGGTTAAGTATAGAAGAGGGAAAAGAAGGTCCAATATATTCAAATCTGCAATAGATATTCCATTTCCCAGAAAAATATTTTCTGTATGTTTTTGGAGAAGTTGTATACATATTTCATATACTTGGAAAGAAATCTGAAGGTAGTGAACATAGGAAACAACTAGAAATTGGAAATTTCCTGAACCCGCGAACTCAACGATCCACAAAAGAGATGTCAAGAAATGGTCAAGTGTGGAAAGTGGACAGACGAGCTTCAAAATAGGGTGACAAGGGTTCCCGAGGAGACATAAGGCCCCGACTGTCAAATTGTATATATCGGAACATTTCAGTACAAAATGTGTAACACAGAAGAGGGGATGATGTGGGAGTCCATAAGTAAATATGCATATCGCAGAAGTCAGAGTGTTGTTTGCAGGTTACAGAACAATGGAAAGTGAAATTTAGACAAAGGGGAAGCACTTGGTCAAAATCACCATATAAAAGCATGGATGAAAATGTGAACGCGTGAATCTTCCAACCAGCGCAACAATACATTTTCAGAAAAATAAATGACTAAGTAACCAGAAAAAGAAACTACAAGGGATAAAAGAGTGGGAAAATAGAAATGCGGAGGGAAATTTTCGTAAGCGGGAATTGGTTTCAAACAAGCCCCATTGTTGCAAAACCATCATTTTCTAGCAATTGTCAACAAATGCTTTGTTGAATATTAGATTTTATTACAACTTGTGGGAGTAATCACATTCTTGATACATTCTTCCATGACTTTAACATATTAACTTAAGTATTAAACTTCTTGCATGATGGGTTGTTAGCATTACAGCTTAATAATTGCATGTCTAGAAACAAGAATGGCGATCTTGCTACAACATTGTGATTTGGTCTTGCTATGTTCTATCTGCATTACGAATAGAATTGAGCGTTGGTTTGAAACTGTCTGAAATTCATTTTTGTTTTCATAAAATCCTGATGGATCAACACAATGCATTGTCATATAATTGTTAAATGCTCCATTTTAGAACAAAATACTTAAGAAAATACAATATCGAAGAACTACGAGACTATCGAAACATGTCAATGAGAAGAGTTGTTAAATTAAGAAAAGAAGCAACAGTGAAGACTCCAAGGAATTTTTTTTAATAGTAAATCCATTAAAAAAAAAGAATACTCAACACTATATATCTATCCATAGAAATTGGACTGAGTTCTTTGGGCCAAAACATTGAACATATTTTCCATAAACATAGGCACATGATCTGCAACATGCAAGAGCCATCGAGATGCTCTTCAACATGCATACAAAATTGATTACCATGATTTTTTTTCGGAAATCCTTGCAGTCTTCTCCTCGGTGGATCAATGTTCAGTGCCCTGATCTCAATATTTTGCAGAAGACTTGAGGCGACAAAGGAACAAGAGAGTGGTTCCGCAGTGGAATAAATCCTTGGCTTGAAGTAGATGAACAACAGTCCTGTGGTAAAATTGATAGTTCTCACAAGCTTCCCATGAGGAAGAAGACGAAAAACATTGTAGGGAAAACTAAATAGCCCGAAACTGAAAGTTAGGACACACCAAGAAACCACCTCCTCAAATTCGAAAACTCCAGGGACACAGGTTGCACGAGCAATTCCATAGGCCCAAATTAGTCCATTTTAGGTAGAAGGAGATGACTAGTAGGAATATGCCTTGCACCATTGGGAGTTCTGGTCCTCATTCCCTAAGATGTTAATTGTATATCCAGAGAACAGGACAATGGTCCCGCAATTGAATAATTTTTTGGCTTGAAATATATCTCTGGGAGCATCAATAGATCATTTCCTTACAGTGAAAGACTTCCGCCTAGAACAAAATAATTTGGACCTATGGAATTCCTACTTTTGAGATGCAAAGTGGCTACTACATTCAACGTCGGTTTCTTTTCTGAAATCCCTTCTTTTGGTGTTGTCAGGACCGCCATCATCGAGCCGGGAAGTGCCACCCATTATGGTTGATTTCAATTTGGGCACAGGAGTGGGAACAATCTCTGCATTTCCATCATCCATTGCCATATCATCGTCCATAAGATCATCTTCTTCCGGCTTGAAATCCACCGCATCAACCTCTGCGCCAACCATCAATGCAGGTGGGGAGGTTGTCTGAGTAGGCAGGGTTGCCTTGGAATTATTTGGTTTGAAATATATCTCTCGGTGCACCAAGGGACAATATCCTTTTTTTCTCCTGGGCGGGAGGGAGATGAGTAGTAAGAATATGCCCTGGAATACTAGAACCGCTGGCCATCATGCCCGAAGGTGTTTACTGTATCTGGACAAAATTGTTGTGGAACTGCAACCATAAGTTAATGAGAGTTTCCATTTTCTCCAAATGGTGTTTGAAATGAAAATTAGGGAGGGATAATATAACCCTCCACAAATATTGGTTTAATGTGCATCAATGGAATATCTCCTCGAGCCTTTCGCTGATTAATGACAATCTCTAGGGTTCGTGTGTAATGAGTTGTTACCATTAAATATTACTAATTACATATTTAGAAAAAAGTGCGAAGGTGGCGGTGACGACGAAGAGTGATTAAGAATTAGAGATTTCATAAAGGCACCAATTGACTGACGCACGAAAGAGATTGCATCATGTTTTTAATTAATACTTGGAAAGGATAACACTCTTCTTCGCAAATATTGGTTTAATTCATATTAATGAAAAATCTTCTTCGACCTTCTGGACATTAATGAAAATCTTAACGATTCGTGCACGATGGACTACTATCATTAAAGCTTAATAATTTCATATCTATAAAGAAGTACGAAGGTGGAGGGGATGATGAAGAGCGACTAAGCATTGTACATTTTTTTGACCCACCAACTCGCGAAACAGATTCCAAGAAATGGCCAAGTATGGAAAGCGGTTAGGCAGGCTTCAAATATAGGGTCACAAGATACACTCAAGAGACGTGGGGGGTTGATGGTCAAATTGTATGTCACAATGATGGAGTTCGGCCATCAATTTGTATATCACAGAATTTTGGGTGCTGTTTGTACGTAGCTGAATAATGGAAGCGCAATGTTGAGCAAGCCTGGCCAGGAACCGATGATGGTAATAGTGGCCAAGTATGAAATGGACAAGCGGTTGGTCGGACTTGTGATATAAAATAATTAGACATACTCAGAACAAGAAATATTGACGGGCTTGAAAACAGGGCCACAAGCTCTACTTAGGAGACGTGACGGCCCGATGGTCAAATTGTATCTACCCCAACTGTTGAATGCAAAATGCGTAACATAGAACATGAGATAATGACAGATTTCGAGGGTTAATTTGTATATTACGGAACTTAGGGCGCTGTATATAAAGGCACGAGACATTAAAAAAAATGACACATTCAGAAAAAGAACCAAGTAAACAAAAAGCAAAAGAAAACGAGATAAAGGGGAATTTGTTTGCTAATTTGTAGATTGCGGAAGTCCGGGTGCTGTTTGCAGGTGGCAGAACAATGGAAATGCAATGTTGAACCCGCCTATCCGGGAACCCGCAATCCAAAAAGTTTGTTCAATATGAAACGGGGAAGTGGTCGGTCGGTTGGGTTGGTGATATAAAAGTAACAGTGGAAATATAAAGACGTGAATCTGCCAACTCCTGCACTTAGAAATTTTTTGAAAAATGAGTAAGTAACCAGAAAGGGAAAGCAGAGAGCAAAAAAAAAGGGGATGAAATTTTTTGGAAGCAGGAATTGGTGTAAGAAAGCCCCATTGATGGTATTAATAGTAACTATGAAGTGCATTAAACATGTGAACAGGTTCTTCAATCAAGGAATAGATACAACAAGCCATGCTTATAGTTTCCAGGACCTGTTTGTATAAGAGAAGCATCGAAAAGCTACAAGAAAATCAATTTTGGGATGTTTAATTAAAGTTATTGTACTGTCAGCTTCACCGCAAGTATAACAATGAAGAATTTGAATTTTAATGTCCTCTCGTTGATATGATAGTTCCATTGGACTTCGCATAGTATATATTCTTTTATTTAAAATTATTCCAGGAGATTAATTTTGCTAAGTTCATCGATCAAGGAAAAGTGCTAAAAACGAGATAAAGTGGAATTTGTTTGCTAATTTTTAGATCGCGGAAGTTCGGGTGCTATTTGCAGGCGGTAGAACAATGGAAACACAATGTTGAACCCGTCTATCTGGTAACTCGCCTATCCGGGAACCCACGATCCAAAAAGTTTGTTCAATATGAAACAGGGAAGTGATCGGTCGGGTTGGGGATATAAAAGTAAGTGGAAATATGAAGATGTGAATCCGCCAACTCCTGCACCTAGATATTTTTCGAAAAACGAGTAAGTAACTAGAAAGGGAAAGCAGAGGGAAAAAAGAAAGGGGATGGCAATTTTCGGAAGCAGGAATTGGTGTAAGAAATCCCCATTGATGGTCTTAACAGTAACTATGAAGTGCATTAAACATGTGAACAGGTTCTTCAATCAGGGAATAGATACAACGATCCATGCTTATAGTTTCCAGGATCTGTTTGTATAAGAGAAGCGTCGAAAAGCTACAAGAAAATCAATTTTGGGATGTTTAAGTAAAGTTATGTTACTGCGAGTTTCACCACAAGAATAACAATGACGAATTTTATTTAATGTCCTCTCGTTGATATGATAGTTCCATTGGATTCCGCATAGTATATATTATTTTATTTCAAATTATTCCAGGAGATTAATTTTTCTAAGTTCATCGATCAAGGAAAAGTGCTAAAACGAGCTACATACTACATTTGCGTCATAGAGCTTATATTAAAGGGAAAATATGTCCTCTATAGTCTTTAAGATCATAGAAAAATTGTGAATATCCTGAATGTAATATTAATTTTTCAGAATGAACCAAGAACCAAGTAAACAACAAATGTATTGAAAGTTGAGGCAGAAGGAAACACATGAACACAGAAGGCATCGAGCAAGATCCCACAAGGTTCCATAAAGCAGTACACATCGAACTTTGCATCAAACAATTTGATATATAAAAAAACACATCATGACATTGGTTTTCTCTTACATTTGGTATATGTTCCCACGAGAAAATAACTGGGGCCATGGGATATGAAAAAAAGTCTGCCAAACACAAGACAACAAAAAACCAACGGAGCTTCGCCACTATATGCTAGATATAACTAGACCTCAAAATAGGGAACAAGAAATTTTTCGACTACTATTTTACCATTAAGCAAGATCACTATGGACATTTTCTTCTGATAGTGCCATGGTCTATCACTACCAATTTTAACAATGCCAAATTTCCAAAATTATTGGAAATTCCTGATGGTTCTGCCCAGAGAGAAATCTATTTCGACAGTTCAAAGGACAGGCCTGATTTATTTACAGTTGGATACTTTTTATGGGGTTTGCACTCATGCTTTCCATTTCTGGACTGAACAATCTTATGCGCATGTACATCTCCAATAATCACACCTTCCCGTATGAATTCCAATGCCTGAACTCCCCAATCTCTATAGCGAGTTTTGAAAATCTCAAGTTCATGTTTCAATCCATGCTGAGTCTTTTTTTTTTTCAATTAGGGCACTGAGAAAATGCAGATACCATACCATAAATGTATAGTTGGAGACTAAATTTGTTTTTTATTTGGGTACCCAAAAAAAATGCAAAAATCCTGCCATGGCTATATAGTTGGAAAACAATTGTCCAATTTGGGCACCCAAAAACATGCAAACTCCTCCATCAAAGCCACAACCAACCACCATTTTTTTTTTTTAATTTTCACACCGCAAAAAATATGCAAAATTATTACTGGGAGATGCAAAAAAACATCAAAATAACAACATCGATTGCATTTGTAATTAGATTCTCGTTGTTGTTTCAAGTGCATAAGAAGAGACAAAATCTGTGGAAAGAGAATTTTATAACTATAGATGTAAACTCCAAAGAAATCGAGTCCAACAAACATTCATCTGGGTGTTGAAGAAAAATTACAGACACACATGATATATTTTCGTTTCGTGCCAAAGCTTGATATGGTTTTTTTTTTTTTAATCTTTTTTCTTTTGGTTATTCCGGCCGATATGAAATATTGCATTGTCCTCATTTAAGGTAAATTTTATATGTATACGAAAGTCACTCAACATGTAGACACTGTTTGCCTTTTTCTGCAGGTATGCTTCATATGAAAATTCTGCTAACCCAGGAAGCAAATCTTGTAACAGAGGCTATCTAATTGTACAATGTATTGTTGTGTTTCCCATGGTTCGGATGGAAGAATTGAGGCAATGTGTATATATGTATGGACATTTTTTACTGCATCGCAGACAATCAATTGTATCATCACTTTTGAAAGCATAAGCATAAGAGGAAACAAGAGAGTTTCATTTCACACATACAACCTCAAAGGGGGTCGAGTACGCATTCGCTGCAACCAAAATACATTCAACTTGGAAACATGAGCATAGAAGTTAATATATTGAACAATATAATATACAACTGCTAAAAAAAAAAAAATACAGAAATTTGGTAAGGCAATTTGTATGAGAAAAGCGAGGATGAATCTATAGATGTATACACACAAAAGTTGTAGAGATAGTTAGTTTCTTGAGATCCTATATTATGTCTACTCGCAATTCTGTTACAATTGTTGCTTGGGTTGTGCGAAAGATCATTTCTTTAACATCTCTTTTCTTTGTTATATTTTTGAAGAGCATAAGTGGAAATTTCCCTTTATGCAATTATTGTTCCATCAAAGAAAACAAATTTGAATAGGTGTCGAACAATTGCAACTACAACATGGAACAATGCAATATTTGTGTAACTTAAAAGAGATACATGTACATGTGAAAGTAAATAACAAAACTAGATATGGAGAACAATACCATTTCCTTGAAGTTGTTCTGACTCTCCATCTTTTATATGGAGAATGTGTTGCGAGCCAAGTTTTCTCGCAAGAGTGACAACTGATCCAATGGTTCCGATTGGGTAAATATTGTTGCTTTGTGCAAGATGGCTGATAGTTGTGTTCGGGACGAAATGATATTCTGAACAAATAGCTGGAATTATTTCCACAATATTTGTTTCGTTGAGCTATATAATCTGATCACAATCACCACGATCATACACTGTTTTGGGCAATATATTAAAATTTGTAATGGATATCCCATTACCTGGCAATATATTTTCTGCATGTTTCTGGACAAGTTGTGTAGGAATAGTCAGTGTGACTGTCATCAGGGCCTCCTTGTCTGTCATGTCATCATGCATAATGGATCTAGTTTTGTTTTCCTTATCCAAGTAGGTGATATAGACGACCATTATGTCCCCGATGAACACTTGGCCAGTTCGACAGTTGTTCAAGCCCTCTATTGATAGTATTTTGGGTGTTACAAGTTTAGACCTGGTGACATTTTTTGAAAAGGAAAAGTAATGTGAATGGTAGTGTGCATTATTTTTTTTTCCTGGCATAAATGTACAAGTAGACGCACAACTTGGATGAAATATGGAGCCAGAGTTTTGCAACCAAACCTCTTAGTCTGTGAAACTTGTGCTATGTTTGACATCTCACTTGCACTTGTTGATACTTATTGTGAAGTGCAAAGTATGTGTTGTAGATGACATCAACATATTCACCATGCCATATATGAATAAATATTTGAGGATATTTGTTTGGTAAACATATGAGGAACAAAATGGATGCATCTTTACCTTTGGCCTTGTTGGTCTGCTGATGTTTGGGATGATTGAATGCTCATGACCATGTCACTAGTCCAACGTTTTCTGATGCAAGCATGTGTAGATGAACATCAGAAGGACTAAACAAGTATATGCATTGTATATTGTCCATAACTATTATTAATGTCACATGCAGGGTCGAAGGAGATGGAATATAAAATAGGGTGTCAAGGGATACTTAGGAAACATGAGGACCCGAGGGTCAAATTGTATGCTTCCGATTTTTTGACTGAAAAAATGTGTAACAATAAATAGGGTGTGATGGCGAGGTACGATGACCAATCTGTATATTGCAGAACCTCTGAAGCCAGAGGCACAATCTTGAACCTGCCAGCCCGACACCCGCAATCAACAAAGTGGGTAAGTAAGGAATAAGGTAGAAGCATGGCCATAAATGTGAACCTGTGATTCCACCAACCCACGCACCAAGGCATTTTCAGAAAGACGACTAAGAAGATCAATCAGAAAGCAAAAGGGATAATAGAAAATAGAAAAATTAGAAATAGGGAGGGCACAAAGGCCCATTGTTGCCAAATCATCATTTTCTAGTCCAATATTATATGCCCCCACTCGTTTTGTATGTTTAATTTACTAGCACAGTTGGTATACCTTTTCAAAGACTGTACCACAGACCCCTCTACAGTGGTATATAAGAATTCATCTCCCTATCCAACCAATCTTTTTCTTTCAAGGTAGCAACACTGAACATATAGTGGACATCGAGGCAAGTTAGTATGCAGAAAGACATGTAAAAGAAAGAAATGTAGCAAAGGGAATACAATTCACATGAGAACAAGCAGAAAGATACGTAGTATATACATACAGTAAAAAAGGTGCAAAGAAATAGAAAAAATACACAGACAATAAATGAAATACTAAACAATGGAATATGAAATAAGAGTACAGGTATGCACCTTTGTAACTCCTCCTCTAGATTCGTGCCAAATATTCCATCGTCCTCTCCAACCACTCTGTTTGTTTAAATGTAGCAATGCAGGAAAAATACAATGGACATGAAGGAAGTTAGTATGCAGGAAGACATGTAATGAAGATAAGTTATTATGTAGGAAGGTACACACTATCTACATACAATAAACTAGGTGAACACATATATAGACAATAATGAAATACAAAACAACAGAATATGAAATAATAGTACAAACATGTACCTTTGTATCTCCTCTTCCAACACTGCAGTTAAGACTCCTTCGTTTTCTCCATCTATTTTGTTTGTTTGAATGTGGGAACACACAAAATACAATGAATATGAATGGAAGCTGGTATGCAGCGGAGAAGAAGTAATATGTACATACAATAAATGAGAATCAACGAATAGAATAAAAGATAGTTAGAAACATGAACCTTTGCTTTTCTCCATCCATGGTTGTAATTATATAAAGTTTTTCCTTGCCCAAAATATATTACAAGCCACAAAATATTAAGAAATTGCATGACCATAGCTAAATGATTTTGGTTTTCTGTGACAAAGTATCCAGATATGCTTCCAAACATGGAAATATAATTTTGCAGTATCTTTGGTGTACATATCATATCTCAAGTACAAGACAAATTGTATCGTGGTCACATCAGTCCGTGTAGAGGATAAAGAAGCTGTATTGTGATATATTTCACCATATATAGTTAATAAGTGCGTTTTGCACATTTTTTATTTTAACAAAAAGACAACGGATATTGCAATTGCACATGTAGTTGTCTAATTATTTCTTATGCCACTATTTTGTATCATGTCAACACTAAAGTATCAACAAAATTTTATAGCAGAATAGGCAGGCACAAAACAGGCGCCAAATCTTGACTTCGCCAGACACAAAAAAAAACACAACTGCAGGTCTACTCGCGGATGTAGGACCTGAACACCACAAAGCGCCAAAAAAAACAAAAAACAACTCCAACTGTCAGCGCAGGACTCCAACCCTGCAAAGCCAAAGTAAAAAAATAAAACAACAAGCACCAAACCAACGAGAAAGCAGGAACATGCCCAACTGCAGCCCCAGGGCCCCAAACTCGTAAACTTGAGCCAAACAACAACCGATAACTGACGAACCAATGAACAAGCAATAACCATCGAACCAGAAAAAAACATATGTATCTCCAACGATTACCAAACTGCAGCTGAAACACAGAAGGAACAAAAAACATACGACGAACATGCTAGTAGAAATAAACAAACATTCTTACTTGCAAACTGAAAACACTCAACATCAAAGAAGGAATAGAAAATGAAATTATGGCATCAAAACTTACTCCGAAATGATGAATGACATAAGCACAGGTTGAATTATGGGTGCAACACCTGGACTCCCCAAAGTTAAAAAAAAAAAAAAACCAGATCCAACTGCGAATGCAGGACCCCAACCCTGCAAAATTGAAGCAAACAAAAACAAGCAACAAGCACCAACAAGTCCAACCGCAAGCATAGGTCCCCAACCTTGCAAAGTCGAACCAAACAACAACATGCAACAACCGATGAACCAACGAAGAAGAAGCACCCACCGAACCAATAAACAATGTATGTAGCTTCAACGATGACGGAATTTCATTCCAAGCCTAGAATAAGTATGAAACATACAATGCCTATTCAAGTGGCGGTGAACAACAATATTGTCCAAATTCACTGCAACATTGTATGGAAAATTTCGAGGAAAAATATACTCCGAGAAGCCTATTTAGATAAACATTTAAGGCTGTCAGGTTGTCTAAGGGCCTCATGGTATGCAAACATTTAAGCTGTCAGGCCTATTTCAGGACCTCGTGCTATGTAAACATTTAAGCTGTCAGGCCTATTCAAGCACCTAAAAAAAAAAATGTCAATGATCTAAACCTTTGGTATGCAAACATTTCAATACAAATACAAATGACTACTACTACTACTACTAATAATAATAGTAATAGTAAAATGCCATATTAATATGCGATCACTATAGTCTCTCTACGCATTTGGCAAGGACCAATAATAAAAGAACATTAAAAAACAAAGTCCATGCTCATAACTTTCGGTTTGTAAACATTTCAATAAAAATGTATAAAAATTAAAAATGAGTGTTTAAAGTGAAAACTTTGGATATCTATACATTTACAACATTGGAAACAACTAAACTAGCAATAAAACCTCAAATATATTAGAATTTTTTTTTATATAAAAAATAATCTTTTTACTTATATAGTACCAACAATAGAGATAATACCAAAATTTATAGTCAAAAAACATATCAATACTAAAACTTTTAATCATACCATACTTTATATGTATGAAATTTTGTATTATATAATCCTTATTAAAGTATCTCATAAAATTGTTTATATATATATATATATATATATATATATATATATATATATATATATATATATTATCGATTTTCAATTTACAACATATATTAATACTGATTTCAATATACAAAAGTTTTTAATATACAAATATTAATATGGGTTTCAATATACATCATACATTTAAAAATATTTATTTATGGTATCTATAAAGGTTTTCATCTTTTCAATTTAAGTTAATCATAATGACATATGTAACAACAACTTACATCAACTTACATATTAGTTTATAAGTTTTGTTTTTTAAACTTTATTTCAACATATTACATCTTTTACATCTAACTATTTTATATTATATTCATTTCAAATTAATATTTTTATTTTATATATTTAATTCACATCGAAAGTGCACACTTTTTAAAAACGGGTAGACATACAAAGTAAGCAAATACTATTTCTAAGTTTTACATACAACTATTTTTACATTACATGTTTATTTCATATCACTGTTTGTTTTTTGTTTTATATGTGTATTTCAAATGGACAATGCACACTTTTCCAAAACTTGTGGACATCCAAAGTAAGTAAATACTATTAACCACATGAACAAAAAGCATTCGTGAGTCTACATTTTGAGATCCGAAATTATTTTAGGAAAAAGCATTCGTGAGTCTATATTTTTTGAGATTCGAAATTATTTTAGAAGGGATAAGAAAATGGCTCTATAGTTCGTTGGTTTAAGAAATAATTTTTTTGTAGGATATAAATTTATAAGAATTATTATTTTTTGTTATTCAAAATTTATTTTTGAATGGAGAAATAAATTTAATATAATAAAAAATATCTGGGATATTCAGATTATATGGAAATAATAACTTAAATCTAAGAATCTAAGAACATCTCATCAAATTTAGGATAAATGTTCCCTAAAAAAATCGTCATAATAGCTTTAACCTAAGGCTAAGAAAACAAAGTGCAAAGCCGCTGTAAATACTAAAAACGCTTGCCAAAGGCTAAGAAAACAAAGTGCAAAGCAGCTGTAAATACTAAAAAAGCTTGGCTAAGGCTGAGAATCACATTTTTTTTGTTATTCAAAATCCATTTCTGAATGTAGAAAAGAATTCAGCCGGATGAAAAATCCCTAAAACACTCTGATTATACAGAAATAATCACTCAAATCTACAAATCTAAAAACTTCTTACAAAATTTACAACAAATTTACCCTGAAAAAAATCTGAAAAAAATCATCATTCCATAATAGCTTTAGACTTAGCCTAAAGGTAAGAAAACAAAACAAAGTGCAAAGCCGCTGTAAATACTAAAAACATAAGCGTTTTGATGGAGATTGGGAACCTGCGGAGAGGTATTTATTTCAGTTGGTCACGTTCACATAACCAGCACGGAGAGGTATTTATTTCAGTTGGTCACATTCAAATGAAGAGCATTTATTTCAGTTGGTATGAATAGCACGGAGATTAGGTATGCATGGTTGTTTAGAAGTGAAGTTTGGGCTAGAATTCGTGAAGTAAAGGTAGCCACGTCTAGCCTGGATTTTTGTTTTGGTTTTTTAAATCGTCTCGCCGACGAAGTCCAGTATATGTAGTTTTCCTTTTGATGTTACTTCAGTGCAGGTATCACGTTTTTGGCCTCGCACTATCTGCAAGCAGACGCGTAACCTTTTCCCGGTGCTAGGCTTCCATGAATTGTTATTAATCCACCTACCGTGAGAGGAGGTTGTGAGATCATAATCAACTAGAAGCTTTTGACAGAATAAATGTTGTACTAGATATATCGTTGGCAACATGGCCAAAAGGTTTTAATTCTCACCAAGAGCATGGAATTTTTCTGACAGCACAATTATATGTCATTATAATTTCACTTTTCAAGTCGAATGATGCTTATAACATCGATGGTTTGAGTTCTGTTTTTAATGTTTAATAGGGATACTCCTCGTTCTGTAATCCGCGTTTGAGCAGAATTGGGCCATGAAGAGGTCTGTATCTTTAGTTTCGGCGTCTACATTGGGCACTATATTATTGGTGATATCGTTCTTTCAAACGAGGAAGTTTAGGTTAATGGCAGAGGCTCAGAATGTGTCCGTGCCTGCAGTGTTTTTCTTCGG
The DNA here is from genome assembly GCA_032191745.1 of Picea mariana. Lineage (NCBI taxonomy): Eukaryota > Viridiplantae > Streptophyta > Pinopsida > Pinales > Pinaceae > Picea > Picea mariana. The sequence continues at coordinate 20,740 of JASDQU011444113.1, forward strand.
CGACTCCTATGCAGATACGGGAAATAACGATTACATTCTAACATTTAGCAAAGCCAATTTTCCTCCGTATGGCCGAGATTTCATCAACCATATTCCCACAGGACGTGTATCGAATGGAAAACTCATGCCGGACTATATTGGTGAGTATGCTTGATACTTATAATATTGAATTCATTGAAATCGTACGAGAGCTGTTAATTTCTTTGTCCAAAAAATTATTTTTGCAGTTGAAGGGCTGGGTATCAAAGATTTGCTGCCACCATATCTGGACACTAAGCTTCAGGACTCGGACTTAATAACAGGCGTTAGCTTTGCTTCTTCCGGATCTGGTTTAGATAATATAACCAGTAAAATACTGGTATAGAGTTGTTAATTAATACGTACTATTGATTTTGATGGTCTCTGCAATATTTTAGATCAATTTCCAAGTTATTCATAAGTCTAATGGCTAGCGTTTAACTGTAGGAGGTTATACCATTCTGGAAAGAAGTCGACTATTTCAAAGAATATAAAACAAGATTGATAGGGTTGGTGGGAGATGAACGAGCCCACATGATTTTGAGTGAGGCAATATATTTCATCGTCATTGGCACAAATGACTTCGTTGCCAACTACTACACATTTCCATTTCGTTCTTCTCACTTTACTGTTTCACAGTACACGGATTTTCTCTTGCAGACATACGCATCTTACATTAAGGCATGGAAACATTAAGTTTGCATCTACAGATTTTCAGTATGATCAGTACGCCTAAAGAGATTTGCATTGATTCTGACTAGCTTATATATTTGGTTTGATCCATTTGACAGGAACTATATAGTTTGAATGCACGCAAAATTGGGCTGATTAACGTTCCTCCTCTGGGATGTCTACCTATCGAGAGAACAGTGCATTACCTTGAGAGCAAAGGAGAGTGTGTGGAGGAAATCAACGAGGCTGCATCTGGATTCAATGAAGGGTTGAATGCAATGATCGAACAGCTGAAACCTGTCCTTCCTGGGCTCAAGATTGTTTCTCTTGATTATTACGCTCTTATTCTAGACTTCATACGAAATCCTGGCAAATCCGGTAAGTCTCCATCCTCAATGACCTTCAATTTGGACATCCATATTAGTGCCCTTAGCTTTCATACATTAATATAATTATAGTCAAATCGCTCATGATACTTTTCATGCAGGTTTTGAGGTAACTGCTAAGGCTTGTTGTGGGACTGGAGATATAGAGGTGGGCTTCCTGTGCAACAAATTTACTCCATTCACCTGTGATGATGCAGATAAATATCTGTTCTTTGACTCCGTGCATTTATCTCAAAAGGCGTATGAAGCCATTGCAAATATATTTTTAGGTCGCGAGATCTTACAACTTCTGTAAATCTGGACGTGTACAAATTAGATGAATTAGTAGGTAGATTATTATAGCCTTACTGCAATGGACAATTCTAATCACTCACTGAGTCACATTTTTAAAAAATGGAATAGAGATTTTGATGTCACAATCTTCTATATTTATGCCTATTAATGTCTGAATTTTCTCCATATTTTTTTAAACTTTGACCATTATCACAATTTATGAATTTGTAAGTTCAAAGAGAATTTGAAACTATAAATGATAAATGATAGAAAGAGGTTTAAGTTTTTTTTTAGAGTGACATAGGGTTGGATGCCAATTCACCTTATCCTGAACTATAATTATGTAAATGCTATTCACTGAACTATAATTATGTAAATGCTATCCACTTATAAAATTATAAATGCTCCTTATTCACCTATTTTGATTGATGTAAATGCTATCCACCTCTTTTGGTTGATCAAAATGGTGGTTTGTGTGGAAGTAACAAAAGAACAAGCTAACTAATATCTTACATTATATATATTGTGTAAATATAATATAATATAATATAAGTTAATGTTTCGTTGTAATTTATAAAGAGAACATTGAAAAACTTTATTATAATTTTATAATTATTTTTTCTATTTATATTAACAAGTTTTTTTTAGAAGTGTTCAGTAAAAAGAATAATAGAATGACTAATCCTTGATATGATAAGAATATAAAATTGTTAGGAAAATCATTAGAGATACTTCTAATAAATCTTTGGTTTCAAGAAAAGGATTATTAATAATCAATCTTCCCTCATTTTCTGGCTTCAAGCTTCAAGAGAACTTTTCTCATCATCAATTAAAAAATAAAATAAAATTAAAAATATTAATAATTTTATTTGTCATAAAATCGACTTAATCGGTATGATTTTATTTCAAAATTTCAATTTGACAACGAAATAGCTTATAAAACATCTCGTCCATTTATTGACAATTTAAAATGGATAGACTTAGTTGTTAGTACTAGGAACATACGGCATACAACTTACCATGACCTCTCACCTCATTATTGATCCACATTTATGGATAAAGTTAGTTGTTACTAGTGGGACCAAAACAGAACCTCTCGTACTGTCTCTGCATTGAAGACAAATTTAAAATGGAA
>JASDQU011444120.1:11157-22096 GCA_032191745.1 Picea mariana
AGGATTGTAGTCCGTAATAAAAAGAAAATTGTACATACATCTTGTGTTCTTTGTGTTCATTGTGGTGATGACTTGTTGATGATATATTGTTGATATATGTTGTTGATATGTGCCTACATCTAACTAGTTATAAATGACAGCAATGGGTAATGAATAAATGTTGAATGCTAATTGATGAGTTTTATGCAAGAGGGAAGTTTTGGGAAAAAGAGCCCCACACTCATTCACCCCCCCTCTAAGTGTGGTAGGTGTGTCCAACATAGTTTCCTTCCACAGATGCTCATCTACTGATAATCACTGGAGTGGAGGCCCTATTGCGAGGAAATTGATTGGACACTTTCCACAAAAGAAGTGGTTTCCCAGAAACCCCGGCACTAGGAGAGTGTAGAAACCTAACAAAGCTAAGTGCAAACTGGTCCTGTGGTTTGATGTTGGATTGGAGGAAAGTGTTCGCTTGTCACCCTGCGTGCTAGTGGGTAGACTTTCATATCACTCACTCTACAAATGCTCTCTCCTGATCTAGATTTCAAGCACCTGGTATTCCCTATTGGGCTATGTCCTGGAGATCATTTACCTTTCTCGTGGCTGGTTTGGCTTTCTATTTAAGTCGTCGGAGGACACACAACAGATTTTGGACACTCTGTTGGCTATTAGTGGTTGCATCCTGATGCTCAAAAGGTGGCAGGTCAGTTTTGACCCCTCTATAGAATACTTACGCTTTCACCATCTATGGGTCTTGCTACCTGCTCTGCCATTAAACTCTCGACCAAGAAGGCATTGGTGGCCATAGGTAATGAACTTGGGCATTTCATTAGGCTGGACGATAGCTTTATAAATGGCTCAGATAGAATAATAGCAAGGATTTTAGTGGAGATTGACATAGACTCGGGACTTCTGGAGTCCCTGGAGATCAACTGGAGAGGCCACACTATGACCCAATGCTTAGATTATCTCGGTATCCCCTTTCGTTGCTCCATCTGCCACAGGACTGTACATCTACGTCAAGATTACATTGGTGAATTGGAAGAGGAAGAGTTTGAAGATTCCTACCTTAGGAAAACCTCTCGTGAAGACTTTTCCGAAGTAGACTCACTCAACGTTGTTGTTGGATACAATGTGGAATAAGGGGACTGGTCGATTTATACACAAGAAAACTTAACGGGTAAGCTAAAGCTTCTTTGTCCTTCTCTTTACTACACTCTGTCTACTTGGGAACGGGATTCCTTGGAAACTTATGTCGCTCTGGGATTGGGGCTTTCTCGGGGTACTGTTACCGAACCTTCATCGATACTACCAACTGCTTCAGTTTTCTCTCCTTTGGAACAGGCGGTAGCACAGTCAATGGCACAGTCTTCGTCGTCGCTGACTATCCCTCGAGACTGTAGGGACCCCTCTTTGGCACCTGGCGGGGCCTCTACTAAAAATTCAAGTCTAACCTCCTCCATGAGACTTGCTACCTCTTGTTCTGCAGGACTTCACTCCGTTGACTCTGTGATCGTTGGGGATGTTCTATCTGACACTAGGGACTCTACTTTTGCAGTTACCACCTTGGGTGCCATTCTGAACACATTGGTACCTTCCTTTAATGAGACGTTTCTACCTATTCCTTTACCCACATTTCAAGGAGGGTCTCTCATCCACAGAGAGAACTTGGCGTCCTCTTCAACCCCCTGTAATAACTCTGGTGATGCATCTGGGAAAGACTTTTCCTAGTTGCGGGGATTGGGTTGGAGAGCTCTCCCATCAAAACTCGTAGTCCACAGAAAAAAATCTATCTCTGTTATTACTCTCTCGATTACTTCTACATCTAACTCATCTGATCTTGGGGTGCTTAGAGGCATCAAAGCCCTGGCCAGGTCAATATCATGATCCTACTTCCCCTTAACATCAGAGGGATGGGAGGTTCCCTAAAGAAGGCTTCCCTGAGGTAAATTTTAGACAAAACTTTACTCGAAATTATTTTTCTACAAGAAACTCTGGTCGATGAGAAGAGAGCTCGGGTTTTCCTAAGTTCCTTAAGACCCTCGTGGTTTGTCTGTGTTGTAAACTCAGTTGGCAAGTCAGGAGGATTATTGGCGGCCTGGGATCCCACAAAATTTGATCTAGAACCTTTCCTAAGTTGTGGCGGTATATTGCTGACATGTACATGTTGCGAAAACAAAAGGCAACTTACTCTACTCGATGTATATGGCCCCTACACGGACATAATCACATTCTGGGACAAAGTCTCTGCTCTTGGTTTACTAGTTGGAACGAACCTTATTGTTGCAGGTGACTTTAACTTCACTCTAAATGCAGATGAGGTGTAAGGGGGTAGAGCATTACAAGATCAGGCGACTACACATTTAAGAGCGATATTCCTTAGAAACAAACTGATGGATATCTTACTAGCGGTCACAATTCCAACTTGGAGGAATGGTAGAGTGGGTTTGGAGAGCATCTCAAAGCGGTTGGATAGGTTATTCATCTCTGAAGACCTCTTACAACACTTGGGAAGGTATAGGTCCTGGGTAGCTTACCCCTTCTTCTCGGACCATGCCCTTGTCTTCTTGCAGCTTGACACATCTGTTCATCGGTCGACTTACCCATCTAAGTTCAATTCGTCATGGCTACAAGACCCAAATTTTTCATGGTTAGTCATTGAGGTCTAGACAGATTAGCATTTTCTTCAAGAAACAGAGTTACAGAGAAGGTTAGCATGGAAATTGAAACTCTTAAAACAAAGGGTCAAAAGTTGGGCTAAACAACAAAGGATTAAGAAAATTATTAGATTAGCACAGCTGGAAGAAGAGATTCAGACATTGATTCTTAAGTACTCATCGGGGACTTGGCCTCCACAGATGGAAAACTTCTTAAAGACTCTAAAGGAAGAGCACAACAAACTTTAATTGGTTGAAGAAGAACTATGGCGACAGAGAAGCAGGGCAAATTGTATAAACAATGGGGATCAAAATACACAATATTTTCACCATTTTGCCAGCTACAGGAGAAATTGCAAACACATTTGGGAACTTAAGACAGAAGATGAGGTGGTCATTTCAGGACAGGAAAATCTCATTGCAGAGGCCCTTAGTTTTAACAAAAGTTCCTACCGCGATTCGGGCCTTACAAATTTTATTGATCAAGCTGCCATCACCGGTCATTTTCCTAGACTCGTTAGTGAGGAGGAAGTTGCACAACTCTTTAGAGCCTATACTAAGGACGAGATCTGGAATGTTCTCAAATCATTCACAAGGGACAAAATCCCTATACCCGACGAATGGACTGTTGAGTTCTATCTACACTTCTTCGAGCTTGTAGGTGATGATATGTGGGATTTGGTTGAAGAATCCAGGATCAGAGGTGGAGTTAACAGAGTTATAAACTCGACTTTCTTGGCTCTTATTCCAAAATCCAACAAACCGGCCACCCTTGGAGACTACAAGCCTGTAGCATTATGCAAACTATGTTATAAGATTATAACAAAAATCCTAGAAAATAGGATCAAGCCATTTCTTTCTAGGACTTTATCTGGAGAATAGTTGGGTTTTCTTAAAGGTCAACAGATCCTCGATGCCATTGGAACTACACATGAATGCCTCCATAGCATTAAACATAAAAAGTTGCAGGCACTAATATTGAAATTAGATCTCAAAAAAGCTTTCGACTATATCAATTGGGACTACCTGAGATTGATCCTCCTAAAATCTGGTTTTGGCATCCATTTCACAAAGTGGATAATGGGTTGTGTGTCTAGTGCTACTATTGTGGTTCTAGTAAATGGGGAGGCAACCCCTTTCTTCCAGAGTGAAAGAGGGTTGAGGCAGGGATGCCCCCTCTCTCCCTTATTGTTCATCCTGGCAATGGAAGGCTTAAGTCTGCTCTTAAAGAAAATCCAACACGAAGGGAGACTAATCAAAATCAAAATATCAAAGCTAGTTAAGATCCTTCACATATTCTCCGTGGATGACATTCTACTTATGACAAAAGCAAACATTCTGCAATGGAGGGAGATTGATTCCATCTTAAAAACCTTCTGCTTAGCGTCGGGGCTCCAAATTAACTTGACAAAATCCACTTTTCATTATTCTAGGATTCTAGGGGTGGACTTAGAAACCTACAAATCCACTTTCCCTTACAACTTCATTGATATCACTGATGGCTTGAGATATCTGGGATATTTCCTCAAACCAGACAGATATAAAGTGGAGGATTGGAGGTGGTTACTTATAAAATTTGAGAAAAGAATTGGGTTCTAGTGCAACAGGTGGCTTTCGCTTGGGGGGCGCTTTGTCCTAATTAAATCTGTCTTGGAGAGCCAAGAAGTATATTGGATGGCACTAGCTACCATTCCAGTAACTATCCTCAACAAGATTAGACAAATGATCTTTACTTTTCTCTGGTCGAGAGGAAGTGATAAAAAACACATACATCTTTGCAACTGGGACTCCATTGCTAGACCAAAGCATTCAGGTGGTTGGGGATTTAGGAACATCTTCCTATTTAGAAAAGCACTGGCGACTAACACTCTCTGACAAGTGCTGACAAAAGACGGAATCTAGCATCGTGTCATTATTGCAAAATATCTTCCACACATTTTGGTTTCGACCTGGCTTAGGAAAACAAGATCTAGCTCACATATTGCTTCCCAGTTCTGGAAGACGCTTATAAAATCATTGCACATTATCCAACATTGGCTTTGTTGGAAACCGGGGTCGGGCCACTCTTTCCATGCGGGCCAAGACGTATTATTGGGGATGGGGACCTCTGCTTACCTATCCCATGAGCTCCTTGTTCTATTAAAACATTAGAATATATACTTCCTCTTTCAGGCCAAGGGAACTACAGTCTCGAGGACCATCTTCACTCAGTGGAAGGATAGCACAGATCTCGGCCTCTGGGGGAACTTGGCAGCGGAATGGCAACGATATTGCATGGCACTACTTGGAGTGGGGATCCAACTACAGGACCAAGCTGATGAGCTACATTGGAATGGGGGAGATAAGTCAGGGACAATTACTATAAAAAATATATATGAGGCTTTAGCATCAAAAAGTTGGAATCATAAGTGCACTGGTTGGCGGAAGGATTTTTGGAAATGAAACATCTCACAAAAAATCAAACTCTTCACTTGGCTAGGAGCAACAAACAAAATACTAACCTGGGAAAACCTACAACATCGTGGATGGGAAGGAACGAATATTTGTCACATGTGTCGGTTGGACTCAGAATCCGTTACACATCTTCTAGTTACCTATATATTTACTCAATAGTCTTGGAGTAGAATTAAAACAAATCTGAAGCTTATGACTATTTGGGTGGGACCCTCCCTGAGCAATTGTTTAGAGGATTGGGAAAAGGATGAGATAATGTATCCATATCTCCCATCCTTGGTTAGCTGGAATATATGGTTAGAGCGCAATAAGACAATCTTTGAACAAAGCAATCCTTCTATCAATACAATTTATTACAAGAGTTTGGGAGGACTGGAGTGTGCTAAGTTACAAAAAGTACAAATTCAAAGATTTTTACAGCCTACTATACAACATGGCAGGAATATAGCCTGGTTTGACGGAGCAGCGCAAAACTTTTCTCAACAATGTGGAGCAAGAGGTCTGATTAGGACTGTCCATCACATAATTTATAAGTGGACCTATAATGGTGGAGCTAGCACAAATACAAAAGAAGAACTCCTTGGAGTTTGGGCAACACTCACTTTGGAAACTAGACATCACATTATGGATTTGCAGGTCTTGGGAGACTTCAGAATTATAATAGATTGGCTAAACAACAAAGGAAAACTACAAGTCATTTCCCTGGAATGTTGGAAAGACAAAATTAATGAGCTCATCAAGGGTTATACACTGATCAATTTCACAGACATTTATCGGGAATTAAAATTGGAGGCTGACCTACTTTCCAAGCGTGTTATACAGGAGCAGGAGGGGAAAATATCATACCATCAATGGAAAGATGGACAAGAGGGACTGACACTATTTTTAAAAAAAATTTAGAGGCAATCAGAGAAATTACAGCAAACATGTTTTGTTTATATTTTGAATTTACACAGGGAAAAAATACAATCCTGAGTTTCATGTCTAACACTCTTGTAAATGCACTTAGAGTCGGATAGAAGGGAATTAGAAGCTTCAAATATGAATTGTCAGAGTACACATCTAGACAATCCATTTTGTAATTATTGGATCGGTGATATTAGCTTCCATTGCATAGAAGCAGTCATATGACTATTTTGGTAATAACATACATTATATAAATATAATGAGCAATTTTCTTGTGGAAAAAAAGATCATTAGTGCCCCATAACTAAGTTAGTTGAGAGATGTTAGTTACTTATATTATTAAGTTATCACTAAATAAGTGGAAAGGTGTTGGTTACATGCATTAATGGCTCACTACTATATGAATGGATATGAGACTTGTATTATTAAAAGTTTATCCCCTCTCAATTGCAATCTAGTTTGTTATCAATCAAACCATATTCTCCATTTATTCTCCATTTGAGTATTATTTATGTGGATATGTCTTTCTCCATATTTTAGGATTTGCACATGTGCAATTTAATCTTGGTTGTGGAAGTTCCCCAAGCCCTTTATTCTCTTCATTGTGGTTTATTTTAATTTGTTGTTATTTAATATTCAATTAATTCCATTATAAGTATCGTGATGCTTCAAGCTGGTATTAGAGCAAGTTGACTCTTACTTCTATTGTGTTGTTAGAAAACAATTGCATACAATATGTTTGATTTCAATTTATAATGAAGAAGTTATGAATGTTTCAATTTGGGCAAGTATGTCAAAGAGTTGAAATTGTTGCAACAAAAGTTCAATGAGCAAGAGAAGAGGGTAAGAGCACAACTAATATGGATAATAATAACAAGGGATTTTATGAGCAGAGATGAGCACCAAAAGGATATGCATCTTCTGCAGTATTTGCAGAAGAATCTTTCCATATCGCTCGACAAATATGCCGTCAATGCTTACAACTAACATTGATAGAAAAGGAGCAAGAATTTACTTAATGTGATGAAGTGGAGGAAGATGTAAGTGCAACAATTGAATCTCCTCCCATGTATGATCAACCACCTTATGAAGAGAGTTTAGAATAGGTTCAAATATCTCACATCTTCTTTTTAAATAATATCTTCCCCTTCTTAATGAATCTTAGATCATGCATAATGATAAATCTCCTTATGAAGGAATGCAATCATTGAACCTATTGAAGAGCAAATGAGCATTATAGAAAATGTTGTCCAAGAGGGGCCTCCCCTCATAAATATTATTGCAGTGACAATGGATACAATATAAAGAAATCACAAAGATCAATATGGTGATAATAACATCTGAAGGTCTCAAGATCTCATTGGCAAGTCAGTGATTGTCTCTATCTTTGAGATCAAAAGCCTCGAGAAGGAAGTTATTGGTATTGTACCAAGTCAATGGTCTGTAGTATATGATTTTATCTTACTTGTATGACTTTGGGTGCCAATTGTAGTTCTATCCACCTCTTGCTCCTGCATTGAGCTCAAAGCATCTTAAAAAGGAAGGACATGTTGTGTCTCTAACACAACCAATGACTAGAGAAGACATGTAGACATAATGTATGTACTTATTGTATATGTTAGTTATTAGGTTCCTTAGGCTATTCATTACTCAAGATGTTAATAAATGTCATTTTGTATTGTCGGGTCTATCTTTATTATGTAAGTGAATGATCAATAAATAATTAGTACTAGGATGAGAGGTAACTTTTGGACAAAGCTCTATTAAGGGACAAGAAATGTTGTGTACCAATACAAAACATACTTTTTCCATGAGTTATTTTGTATGTAAGTTTATTAATTCCCTATCACTAAGTTAGTTAAAAGTCATGACCAATGCAACTCTTCAAGAATGGCTGGAAATTGACAAACTCATCAAATTGTTTTGTAAAGCTTCGGGTCTTCAAGTTAATGATTCCAAAACAATTGTTCTTTATGAGGGGTTTTCCGAAGTGGACCTAACCCCATTCAATCCTTTTCTCCCTTATACATTTACAGATCTAGCTATAGGTTTCAAATATCTAGGTTATTATCTAAACACTGGGGTGTACAAAGCGGATGACTGGAGCTAGTTGTTGGCCAAGATGGAAAAAAAAATTGGACTATGGTGTAATCGATGGTTATCCTTGGGTGGTTGATATATTTTAATAAAATCGGTATTGGAGAGTCAATCGGTTTATTGGATGTCTTTGGAGACCATTCCACGCTCAGTTTTAAACAAGATTCGGAAAATTATGTTTAATTTTCTATGGAGTGGTAACAATGAAACTCAACATTTTCATCTATGTAGGTGGGACTCTCTATATAGACCAAAGAAGTGCGGTGGATGGGGTTTTCGCAATTTATTCCATTTCAACAATGCTCTGACAGCTAACACACTCTGGCGAGTTCTAACTCGAGATTGTATTTGACACAATGTTATTAAGGATAAATATCTACCCTTTACAATTGTCATCAATTGGTTCAAGTCGGCCACCTTCAAACAGTTTGTGGCATCAAGGATCTGGAACAGTCTTATTAAATCGGTCCACTTGATCACTCATTGGCTTAGTTGGATTCCTGGATTGGGCCACCTTATTTCTCTCAGTAGAGACAAAATCTTGGGACTGGGAGATAGATTCTTTCTCTCGCAGGCTCTTATCACTCACTTAAGGCAGAAAAAGATCACAGTTCTCGCCCAAGCCATAGGGCACTTGGATCGTTTCTCCCTCACAGACAACTAGATATGTAGTAGTGAGCTGGGTATCACAGGTGAGCTGGCAACTGAATGGGATCAATTTTGTATCGCTCTTATTCGTGCAAGAGCCTCTATCCAGGATATAGAAGACAAACTGATGTGGACTGGAGGCGATACTTCTGGGTCTCTTACAGTTAAAAATGATTGCATGGCTCTCATATCTACCCAGAGGTTCTCGAGTTATGGTGGATGGAGGTATAATATCTAGAAATGGGACTTGCAACTCAAGATCAAATTGTTTATATGGTTGGCAGCTGAAAACACAATATTAACTTGGGATATACTACAACAAAAAGGCTGGGAGGGCCCAAGCCATTGTCAATTGTGCAAACATAACACCGAAGATATTAACCACCTTTTCATATAGTGCACTTTCACCAAAATGGTCTGGGAAAGAATAAAAACTATTTAGAAGCTATAAAAAAATTGGGAAGGGGTTACACGATCTGATTGTTTTACTTCTTGGACAGAGGACAAATCTGTCACCTCTATTCTTGCAGCCCTTACTTACTGGTTTATTTGGATAGAGAGAAACAAAGCAATCTTAGATAATGCTTCTCTATCAGTTCTCTCTATGGTTATCAAGACTCTCAGATCTCTTAAAAGACACCCAACAACACAAAAACATATCCCTTTAAGAGCTTGTTTGATTATTCAACATGTTGATTCTGCTATTGCTTGTTTTGATGGGGCAACACAAACATGTGGAAAGCAGTGTGGAGCCGGGGGTGTTATCAAAAATCTAGATTTATCAGTTTATAGATGGTTTTTCAACTGTGGGGAAGGATCCAATACCAAGGCAGAACTACTAGGAGTATGGGCAACTCTCGCAATGGCTACACATTTGTCCCTACAAAAACTTCAGGCTCTGGGAGACTCAAAGGTAGTTATAGAATGGCTAAACAATGGAGGAAGACTCAAGGCTAGTGCCATTGAAGGATGGAAGCTTAGATTAAAGGAATTATTAAAAAACTTTCAAGAAATTAGTTTCCAACATATTTTCAGGGATTTTAACAAGGAGGCAGATCATTTATCTAAACAAGTTATACATGAACCTGAAGGCAGAATTACATATTACAAGTGGGAAAACGAGACTGCAGATCCCAAAAGACATCTCATCCTATTCTGACATTTTCCTTATATATGTATTATGAGCCTGCTTATACTATTTTKGGACTTTTATCATATAGATATGGGTAAAAATGTTCAAATGTTTTACCTTTTGATCTAGTATTATGGTTTTTGTAGCATTTCTTTTTTAAATATCRGTCCACTGAGACTTGTAAGAAAGTTTATTTCCAGACAKTTATTGTTTTTGRCTACTTGGTATTTTYGGTTTAGTTTTCTGAGTGGATTCCATGTTATGGACAAGAAGATGTAAAAAAATTGTACTCTAATATAATTTGAGCAAATTTTCCATTGGAAAAAAAAAAGTTAGTAAAAAATCATTAATTACTCATATCAATAAGTTATCACTCAGTGGAAAGGTATACGTTATATACATTATTGAATCAACACTACGTTATTGGAGAGGAGTTATCATAAGAGTTGTATTAATCGGAATGATCCCCCTTAATTACAATATAATCTATTATCAATATAAACAAATTACTCTTTTGAGTATTATTACACGAAAATGTCTTCCTCCATCATTTAAGAATTTTAAGTGGAATCCAACCTTGGTTTTATAAGTGTCCTCAACTCTTTATCTAGTGTTATTTATTTAAGTTTGTTGTTAGATATTATTGGAGTAGTTTCATCTGAATATTGGAACCTATACCAACTTGAAGCATTCTAATATCCATGAATATGGATAATTATCATACATCCATGAATATACACATTTTGAACATTTTTTAATGAATGAACTTCTCCATTTTTATAATCATATTTTTTTTAAACAATTAAAATTTACATATATATATATATATATATATATATATATATATATATATATATATATATGTATATATATATATATATAAATTTCAATCTAAGCGAGCAGGGGCGTGAGGAGCGCGACCTAACGCGTGCACAGTGCAGCGAACAGAGGCTCCCCAGCCATGGACGTTGGTGGGGGCGTCGTCCCCACCCCTTCCCCTTTGCCAGAATTCGATGCCTTCAGGAAGCTCGTCGTCGAAGCCTCCAAGAGACCGTCGTCAGCA
>JASDQU011444123.1:7667-23206 GCA_032191745.1 Picea mariana
TCAATGTAAGGTGGACTAGGTCCACTATATTATTAAATAAGGCCCACTATGGTAGTTAGATATAATAAATGGGTAATTAGATATAATTAATGTAAGAGGACTTCTTAGAAGGTTCTACTTCTAGAATATTCATCCTCTAAAATTTTCTTAGGTGATGGTAGCACTATATAAAGGGATTCAAGCAATGTAATGAGATATGAAGAGAAGTATTGTGTTTGGAGCGGTAGCTCAATAGGAGAATTCCCCCTCGAAGAGGCAAGTGAACAGGAGAGGATCATTTCCATAATAGGATCCATTGTATGGTGTTGCCCTACCTCAAGGGTTTTCTTATAATAAAGTGTTGTTTCTTCTATCTTGCTTTGTGGATCTATTTTGTATTCAATATTTGTGTTGATTATATTTGTAGATCTATTCAGGTACTTAACAGCACCACACTCTCCATAAATCAAATACCATAAATCCTCACATCAACCATGTGCCAGAAACTCACTGTTATACAGCCTCTATCTGTACCAATAACTTCATCAACACACCTCAACCAAAATCCCTCAAACATGAAGAAATACTAAACTTCAGTAGATTTGCCTAAGATCAACTCTACAACAAGCCCTAAACTTCCAAGAGGGCATCCAACAAATTTACAAGGCAAACCCTCAACCATATTCATAGATTCAACACTACACATATGAAAACCACACCTTTTTCGTCTTGTAGCTTTATGGTGTCGTGATTCTGTTGCCGTACTTTTTTTTGCCATGGTTTTTCTACCGCACTTTTCCTGCCGCACTTTTTCTGTCGCGATTTTTCTGTTGCATTTTTCTACCGCAATTTTTTTTCCACACTTTTCCTGCCATGATTTTTCTGCCACACTTTTCACTACAATACCTAAAAGTACAATCTCTTGAACATGTTCCTTATTTACCTATCCTTTTCTTTCATTTATTTTCCCAACCTTTATGTATCTAACATCTTCCTTTTTCTTTGTAGATTTGTCTTCATCTCTTTTTATTCCCACTCTTGCAATCTCTGGGACCTGGTCTTTGTTCACATGTTCTTCATGTTTTCTTATCCATACTTTCTTATATCTTATATCAGTGTTCTCTTTCATGGAAGTATCTATCATGATTCTACAATCACAATTTATGTGTCCATAGTTATAACATTTGTAATATTCAATGTTATGTGGGGCCACATAATCATTTCTTGCTTGAACATTTATTTTATAATCCCTTCAATCTGCAACCTTATGTCCAAAGTTAGTACAATAAAGACAATGACCATAAAAGAAATTTACATACCTAGGAGTGAATGATCTTCTTTGTGGTTTAGTCCTTCTAAATTTTTGCATTGACTAAACATGATCATGATTGAAGCTTCTTTGTGGTTTGAACATGGATGGTCTTCTTGAAGATGTATCTTTATTAGTTTTCTTAGATTTTGGTTGACCATGATTCCTTCCTCTGAGTAATTTTGCATAACTCTTTATCTTTTCTTCATTCTTATTTTCTAGCAACCTAGAGTGCTTATCTTCATTCTCTATTGTTGATGTAAATGTTTTTGTCTCTTCAATGTTCTTGTTGAGATTGACGACTTTGACTCTTAATGTGACAATTTATTCTTCAAGATTCTCAACCTCTTCTTCTTTCTTAATTATCTGAGACTTCATGACTTCTTCTGTTCTCTTTGCTTCTTCAAGTTGGATTTTCAATGTAATGATTTCTTCCTCAAGTATTCTCTCTTCTTGACCAAATTCTTCCTCAAGATGGTTTAAGTCATCAGTTCTTTCCTTGAGATGATCTCTCAGTATATTTTCTCTCTTTTTTTCTTCTTCCTTTTAGGCTACTATGTTGGCTTCTAAACACTGCTTTTGATATTCTAGATTTTTTTCAATTCTTCTGGCCTCTTATATCCGAGCTCTTAAATTCTTGATGATCTGTTGAGCTTCTTCGTAACCTTGAACACTTTCCTTTTGCTTCATCAATTCTTTCTTGAGTGACTTTTTTTCTTCTCTTTCTTTCTTTAGATATTCAATTGCACTGATCAATTGTTCTATGTAATCAACTTATGCTTCTTCATAATCTTCCTCTTCTGAATCTGTCTAACATGATGAGCATATTTCTTCTTGTTTTGTACCTACATCTTCTTTTCCATTTGCTAAATATGTGATAGGTGAAGAATAGATATTATGTAACTTATCACAAAGTTCTTTGGTTGGTGAACATTTACCAACATTTTCTCTTACCGGATCAGGTAATCCTTCCCAGATGAAATCCATTGTTATTTTTTTATTGTTCTTCAATTCCTTCATGGTTGTAGTCTTTTCCCTTTTTGAACTATCATATAATGTAGCAACTTATTTTCAAATATCATATCCTTGTGCCTCCAAAAATACTTTCGTCCTTCCACTCCATATCTCATAATTTAAACCATTCTGACCATTAAACAATGGTACTTCATTCTCAGAATAATCCATGATCTCCTTCCAGTGGTTAAACTGTATCTGAAGGAAGTTGCTCTGATTCCAATTGTTGGATTACTGAGAGGGGGGGTGAATCAGTAATGAGAAATTATACCATAAACCATAATGTATTTTACTTATAGTATAATGTATAGTATTTTACTTATACCTTTAAACCATAATGTATAGTATTTTACTTATTCAACCATGCTCATCTTTTCATCATCAATATCTTACTGTATCATAAGCATTAACATTCATCAATTCATAATAAACAATAACAAACACATCCACACAATGCACAGTACACCAATATTTATGTGGAAACCCAATGCGGGAGAAAACCACATAATTTTTTTCTTATATGTCAAGAATTACATTCAAGGAAGCACCAACTTCCAGTTCTCTAATTACAACTGGAAGGAGGATCTGACCCCATAGTTTCTCAGGCTACAACATGAGGGAAGCTCCAACTCCCCAATTCTCTGGCTACAACCAGAGGGAGGATACAACCCCCTATGTTCTTCGGCTACAACCGGAAGGTGGCTACAACCACCTATCCTTTCCCCATCCAACAGCCCTGAAATATAAGTGCCAAATGTAGAAAATGAATGTTAATAACCAAATACCAATAYAACATAGAAAAACCTCAGAATAAGTACTCAATGCCTTGAAAAAAGAGAGAATTTCATTTAATAAACCTCTTCGAGGGGGMAACCTCCTTATACCCCACATAAATGTTTTTTGGTAGCCCCACATAATTTTCACCTTTTAAAGCAACAAAGAATAATTCTTGTAGTTGTCTACGCTTTGTCATACAAATATTGTTATTTGAAGGTGACGTTTAGRCTGTAAAAGGGTGTTTCGATTGTTCCTATTTTATTTTCATTTCCATGCTTCGTTCATGACTGAAAGCATGAATGAAGCATTGAGACTTATAATTGTATTGCAATTGTATCTAAGGCTTATGTCTCTAGAAGGGTAAATGTTCTTACAAATATTTTAAGGAGTGATGTTTTGCTTTGAAGCTTATCTTATATCAATAAAAAAGTTGTTTTAAGTTGCTCATGGATTGTAAGATATATCTTGAACACTTGAATGATACACCAAGAATCGATTGGCAATAGACTATGGGTTTGTTTCATTTATAATTCTTGGTAAATCACTTTTCATTTCAAATTTTCGTTATGCTTTGGTTTGTAAAACACCTCTTCTCCTAACCTTAGAAAATCAACTCCACCCTTTACATAATGATGAGATTCAAACACACCCAGTCGTATCCTATACTCTATTTGAGGTGGCAGTTTTAATCGATAGATCCATCATTCCAAGTTAAAGTCTTGGGTTTCATTATGTACTCTTGGCATTCATTACACAAAACACCCAATTCCCATGGTATGAAACCCCTTATGCTCTCATTTTGGTCACACTAGGGTATTGATGAGTGTTATTCCTTTGGTTTTTTCTCTGGTTTCCTCTGTTTTTGAAACCCTTCATGCTCATAGTGAATTATGTATATCTTTGTGACTGCTTGTTCGAACCCTTATGGCCCCTGTTTTCCGTGTCGAACCAAATGGCTCCCAAACCTTACTTTTGTATGACGATGTGAGTGAAGACCTTAAGAGTCAGGGTTGGGTTGAGTTTCTCAAGAAATTCTAAGGTTACAACTTGCAAGCATCCCAGGAGTTCACCCTCTCTTTCGATGGATGCTAAGCCAAAGTGGGTGATGTTCAATTAGAAATCACCGAGGAATTTTTGAGTGAGGCAACAAGCCTTCCCCTTACCAGGCAAAAATGGTTTAAGAATTCCAAGTTGGAGGAGGTTCCATGGAGTTTGTTCGTTACCTCTCGGAAAATCTAGTGATGTGTCAAAGGTATGCTAATTTCTCTATTGAAAGATAGATGACATGGGTTACTGGCTGTGTTAAGGAAATTTGTTACTTGTGAAGGACGCTACGGGCTTGTTTTCCTTTACCACATAAGACTGTTAATGCACTTCATCGGTTTTCAACTAAACATGTCATTTTATTTATTGAGGAGTTTATATAAAATGGATAAGAGATATAAAAGGTAGAGTTTGAATTCCAGTTTATTCCACCATGGGTTAATTAGGTTTTTGTTAGTCCATCATTTGAAAATACAGGGTGATGATTGGGATACTTTCCTAACCCGCAACAACTTTGTTACATTAAACCCTGTAGAGATGCCTGTGGTTGATAAGCCTATGTTGGAAAGGCCTCATGTTCCTTCCAGTGACAGACTAGTTTTCTTATGCAAATAACCCGGTGATAAGGCTATGCTTGATGAGCCTATGTTTGAGCAACAGGATGTTGACCCTACGGTCATTAGATCTCCTGAGCGTGAGCAGTATGTTTTCCCTAACACCATTGCAAAGACCGTAAATAAGCACTCGCGCAAATTGTCAAAGAACAATTCAGACATAGGGTTTAATAACAAAAGAGATGGGAGATTAATCTCGAGGATCTTACGAAATAAATCAAAAGCTCATGTGATCTCGATCAAAGCAATCGAGGTCCATGAAAGCTCTAATTCCGAGATCAAAAATTTATTGACACGAGAAGACCCAAATTACCCTAAATCGGATCTCAGTCAGACTTACAATTTTGGAGATAAGCTGCCACCATGCCTGAAACATAACAAAGATTTTCCAGGGATCAAATTCAATCAAAAAACCATAGTGGACAGTGGTAGTGTTTTGACGCACAGTCATGTGTTTCCTCAACCAACTGTCCCAGATCTACAGTGTGAAGTGTGTTTGCATTGGATAGCCAAATATTACACAGATGTCTTGGTCCTTTAGGCAAAGATCAAGACCCTCGCAGCTCAGATTGACTCATTAACAAGTAAAAACCACAAAATCAATATCAGTGCACAAATACAAGGAAAACGCTTGAAAAGAACTGGAAATGTCATAATAAAAAATGTTGAGTGTGTCAAAGCAGGGATCAACTCTGAGATTTTATGAGTCGAATTTGGTATTCAATTGTAAGGTAAGATTTTTTTTATCTTATTTATGATTTTATTGTTATTTTTCTAATTAATATGGATTGAATTAGACTTTTTTTATTTAAAATAAGACTAGCTATAGAATCAACAGATTCTATAGCCAGTCAATTCTCATGAAAAAATTTGGAAAACATTAGTTGAATAAATGTATAATTTCTTCATTTTGTTTTCTTTCAGGATATCATGTATCTTGTGGTGATCTCAAAAGATGGAGTATTTTTGGACTTAGTTAATTAGCCATTTCTTTTGGTTCATTTTGTAAAACATAAACAAAAATTTTATATTTTTGAGAGATACAGTTTGATATTAAGTGGATGTTTGACCCTCTATTTTTGCAACTAGTAAATCATCTTGAGATTTGATCCTGTCCTACAAGATAGGATGTTTATTTTACAAGAACTCTTTAAATACTACATATTTTTGTAATAGAGGCATCTTAGCCTAGGGCTGAAGGTGGACGATTAATTCACAAACTTGAATGGAACAGCAATTTGCATTTTAGCTTTAGCTTTCTGTAAATGGTATTTTCATTTATACTTTGTTTATCCTAATAAACCAATAGTTTTTTGATAGTTTTAGACTTCACAATGTGTTATGTTTTGGGATAATTATTTTATAAATATCGTTCATATTTGATGCTTCAGATATTAACAGTGTGATCATCCATTCATCTTAAATGAAAGGATTTCGATTTAAATTTTAGTTGAATGATTAAATGCAATGTTGTTACAATCAGATTTATCTTAATGTAATTGCTTGCAATCATAAGATCACAGCACCTATTCAAATCATTCATTCTGTTATTGAAACTCAACTGCTAACACATTGTTTTGCATTTATTCAGAACAGTCTTAAGGTTTATTGCAGGTTTCTCTCTTGGACGTGGTA
The DNA here is from genome assembly GCA_032191745.1 of Picea mariana. Classification (NCBI taxonomy): domain Eukaryota; kingdom Viridiplantae; phylum Streptophyta; class Pinopsida; order Pinales; family Pinaceae; genus Picea; species Picea mariana. The sequence continues at coordinate 14,040 of JASDQU011444123.1, forward strand.
GTTGGACGTTATCTAATCATGCAGATGCTTGGATACATATCATTAACTCACTAACAGGTTAGCTCATTTGCATTTTTCTGTCATTTATTTATCATTGAAACTCGAATGTATGGTTCGGATTTTGATTATCCACACATTTCTATTTCATAGTATTTTTTCTTATTAGTTTAGATTTATAAAGGAAAAACGAAAAAATATTTTATGTGCTTTCTTTATCTGCTTCTTCGAAGCAATCATTTTTTACATTGAGTTTCATAAGTTTACATTAAAACTTGCAGTGTGTATATCATGTACATAAGTAACATAAGTAAATATGTTGTTTAAATATATCCACAATAGTTATATATATATATATATATATATATATATATATATATAGTTAGTTAGTTAGTTAGTTAGTTAGTTAGTTAGTTAGTTAGTTAGTTATTTCATTTCTTTTATTTGTTTCTTTTAGGACTTTTAGATTGGCTAATGGAGCCATTAAACCCATTGAAATGAGTTACACCAAATGGCTTGGGTTATTTAGACAACCGCAGACCGGACTCGTTCTTCCAATTGACAGACAGTCAATTTTGCCCGTCAAAAAATGGCGCTAGAAGGAGGGCCCGAATACAATTGATGGCATGTGGAAGTCGTAAGACTTCACCTCCACGCACTTGCTCCCCTGTAGTAACACGTAGTCGCTCAGACAACAACATTACTTCTAAAACAACAACTACCTCAAACGAAAATCATGAGGTTCCCGTTGAGCCAGTAACGCCAAATCCTCAAGGGGTCGATGTACAAGAAATTGTTCGTCAGTCACTCTTAAGGACACACAGTGCTTTGGCCCATATCAAACAACCTAGTAGGCCTCTCAATCAACCTTTAGATTTCTTGGATATTCGAGAGCAACTTGAAGGCGTTGGTCTACATTTGGATCCTTTAGGTGATAATACCACAGATCCCAACCACACCCCTACTCTTGCAACCAGAGGATCTGATATCCCACCTTCACCACCTCATTCATATCCTTCCTCTTCAGGAGGAGAGTCTTCTAACGAAGGCAGTTCTTCATCTGAACCATCTCAGCCTTCGACACCACCTATGCCCATGGAAAATCAAAACAATCCAGCCAAAACTTGGCTCGATCAAGATGTTGTGGTTGTACCTGGACCCCAGCACCCTTTACCAAAACACCCATAGAAATGGTTACCTAAGTTCGATTCAGATTCTAAGAAAATCGTCGAATATCACATAAAAAAATTCATACTGTCCATTAGACTCCGAAGTGTAGAACATGAAGATGTAGTATGTAGACTTTTTCCTTACACGTTTGAGGGCAATGCCTCTACATGGTATTTCTCCCAACAACCTCACACCATTGTATCTTCGGAAAAATTCAAGTCATGTTTCCTAGAGAAGTTTGGAGATTATGGAGAGTTCGAAGTCATCTTTAAGTTATGTACATAATTGCATGGTATATTATGGCGCATCATCAAATGTGATGCCTTAGTCTGTCTGCCAAAAAATCAATGTTGAAGTTAAACCTTCTAGTCTTAAAATCATTCAACTTAATCAAATGAATGTTAAGGTAATTGGTGAACTAAATAATGTACTTGTTAGGCTATCCTCTAATCCTAAGGTTCACCAAATTATTGATATCATTGTTGTTGACATCCCTGAATTGTATGGTTTATTCTTAAGCAGGGATTGGTCTGAACAGTTGCATGGATACTTTGCAACATACTAGTCTCATTTGTGGATACCAGAGAATGGAAAGCCAAACAAAATTAGGATTAATCATGAACGTTACCTCAAGCACACCATGACGGATTAGAATGACGCTAATGAACCATTTACTGCTTCCACTAATTCACTCGAAATGCAGGGAATGAACACCTTCTTCAGTAACTTCATGGTTGATACCTCCGCCATCACTGATCTAGAACAACAGTTGTAGCTCATGACATGCACCCAGTCAGCAGCTTTATCGAATGTTCCAAACACTATCAATGAAGCTCACATATGGTCACTTTAATTCGATGGATCCAAATCTAGAGAAGGAGCTGGTGCAGGATGTGTACTCATCGACCCGACAGGTAATAAAAATTTTATCACCTGTCGATTAGAGTTTGAATGTGCAAACAACACCGCCGAATACGAGGCACTTTTGCAAGGACTCAAGAAAGCGGTAGATATGAACGTACATAAATTAATGGTATTCAGTGATTCAAAAATTGTGGTCAAACAGGTAATAAACTCCATACATTGTCTATCACCACACCTGAAAAGTTATCAAACCAAGGTATGGAATCTAATGCACAAGTTTTCCAAATTTAACATCAATTCCATTCCGAGATTAAACAATTATGAGGTTGATTTATTAGCTAACGTCGCTTCCAAAAAAAATTCCGCAGAAGGTCTTTCTCCAAATGCATTTTCAATTGAGTTATTTTTAGACCATCAGTCCCAGACAACGTCATTAATTGGAGAGTGTTTGATGATGATCAAAATATCATTAGTTTTTTTCACATGGAGGACACCTTCCAAGGTGCGGTTATTGATGAAGGCTCCCATGATGAAGATCTCCACAATTTTATGGTAATATCAGACCCGAGGTCTCCCGAATCAACATCGGATCTGGTAAATTCCGTCCCTAAGTCCATGGTAAGACTAGAAAAGTTTTATGATTTGCATGATAAATTCAGAAAATCGGTAAATTGTAAAACAAACAGTTCTTCCTTGACTCATGAAAAGGTAAATCTAGGGACTAAAGATAATCCACAATATATGAATCTGGGAATGGAATGTTCCAAGCAAGAGCGGTCCACTTTTATAAAATTGTTTAGAGAATTCAAGGATGTATTTTCTTGGACATATGATGATTTAAAAACTTTTGACCCTAACATAATACAACATATCATCCCCATTAAACCCCAAACTCAACCTTTTCAGCAGAAGCTCAGAAAGATGCACCTTAAGCTAGAACCAACAGTCAAGAAATAACTAAATAAATTATTGAATGCAAAGATAATATTCCCAGTAAGACACACACAATGGGTGTCTAACCTCGTTCCTGTAAGGAAGAAAAGTGGCGAAATTTGACTCTGTGACAATTTTCGAAACTTGAACTGAGCATCTGACAAAGAAAATTATCTTGTTCCCCCAATGGAACAAATTCTTCAGCAGGTATCTGGTTCCAAAAGACTGTCACTACTAGACGATTTTTCAGGATACAACCAGGTCCTCATGTCTCCCCCAAACCAGTTAAAAACCACTTTTTGTACCCCATGGGGTACTTATGCCTACAGGAAAATGCCTTTTGGGCTTATAAATGTTGTGGCCACTTTTCATAGAGAAATGGATATTACTTTCCATGGTCCCATCAATCAATATGTAGTGGTCTATCTTGATGACGTTATTGTTTTCTCCAAAAACAAGAAAGATCACTTGTCTCACCTTAGGTCTGTCCTACAGTGATGCCGCAAGTACGACATATATCTCAACCCTAAGAAGTATATCTTTGTAGTGGAATAAGGAAAAATTATTAGATTCATAGTATCCAGTGATGGGATGATCATCGATCTCGAAAGAACTCAAGCCATTGCCAAACTTCCTCCCACTTCCTCCAAAAAATCTATGCAATCTTTTTTAGGCCAGATCAATTTTGTCAAAAGGTTTGTCCCTAGTTTTTCAGAAATGGTAAGGCCATTGCAAAACTTGATCAAAAGGATGTTCGGTATCATTGGGGACCGTAGGAAAATCAAGATTTTGATTCCATCAAAAAAGCCATAGTGGAGGCTCCTTCCTTAATGAGTCCTGATTTTTTGCAAGATTTCACTCTATATACTTTCGCCTCTGATCGATCTTATGTCGTTGTGTTGACCCAAAATAACATTGAAAGTAATGAAATCCCCATTTCCTTTATGAGCTCAGCCTTCAAAGGAGCAGAGCTTAACTACTCGGCTGTAGATCAACAAGCTTATGCAGTTTTTAAAGCAATAAAACATTTTCGATCATATTTACTGAAATCCAGAACTAAAGTCACTGTGCCTTATCCTGCTATCAGAAATTTATTAGTACAAAAGGAATTGGGTGAAAAATGGGCAAAATGGATGACATCGTTACAAGAGTATGACCTCGAAATTACCCCTGCACAAATTGTCAGAGGTCAAGGTCTGTGCAAACTAGTGGTTGATTCAGTTGAAGAAAAATAGAGTCAAATTAATGTCTTAACTTTAAATCAGCATAGTCAAAATCAAATCTGTTGTACACAAGTTGTTGCTAATTCTTGGTTTGATGATATTAAGTTTTATCTAACACACGGTTTTTCTCCTCACCATCTCGATCCAAAAAAAAGAAGAGAATTAAGACTAAAATCTGCACCTTTCTAGCTGGTAAATGGCGTATTATTCTGTAAAAATTTTGATAACGTCCTCGTGTGTTGTTTGGGAAGAGATGAAGCAGAGAAAGTATTATCTGAATTGCATGTAGGTGAAKATGGTGGGCACTTCGGTGGAGACACCACTGCTCACAAAGTATTAAGAGTTGGGTACTATTGGCCCACGTTGTTCAAATATGCCCATGCATTATGTCGTAAATGCATAATCTGCCAAAAGGTTGTTGGACGAGTATAGAAGGTAGCATTCCCTTTGCAGACTGTTTCGGTAGATTCTCCTTTTCAACAATGGGGCCTTGACATTATAGGGTCGATTAACCCACTTCCTCATAGCAGCATAAGTACATCATTACAGCAACGGATTATTGTACCAGATGGTCTAAGGTTGCACCGCTAAAAGTGGTAAACACTAGTCAGGTAATATATTTCCTTAATTCAAACATCATAACTCGATTCGGTATTCCTGAGTGTTTGGTATTCGATAATGCTTCCTACTTTTCGTCCCTCGATATGAGTGTTTTTGCTTTGGAAAAAGGGATAAAACTAAAATATTCTGCCAGATATTACCTCCAAGGAAACGGCTTAGCAGAATCAACAAATAAAAACCTGATCAAAATCATAAAGAGGACAGTTTCTGAAAACCACAAAAACTGGCACAGTGCACTTTCTAACACACTATGGGTTGATAGGGTGACACCGAAAAATTCTGTTGGTAATTCTCCTTTCTTTATTTTCTATGGAAGAGAAGTGATTCTCTCTCCCCATGTTCTACTTCCCTCTCTTCAATTATCGAAAATAGTCCAGGAAGAGGATTGTCTTCATCTTAAAAGTCGAATTAATGCTTTTATGAAATTAGAGGAAGTAAGAGAACAAGCAAAAGAGAGACTGGATCAGGATCAACATATTGTTAAAAGTTGGTTCGATTCAAACTCTTCTTTGGATAGGAACTTCAAGGTAGTATATTTGGTTCTCAAATGGGATAAACCTCATGAGGGAAAAGGGGAACATATCAAGTTCCAGAACCTGTGGTTGGGACCTTTCTTAATCATTGAAAAACTAGGTCCCAGCTCTTTCCACCTACAGAATTTAGAGGGACAGCCAGACACCTTCCTGGTGAATGGCAAAGCTCTCAAAAGGAATTTTTCATGATAGTTCCAGATCCACCTTTTGTACATATTTTTTTGTTTTGATTTATTTTTATTTTTATTTTCATATTTTGGTTATTTTTATCTTGTTTGTTTTCACTGCTTTTTGGTTAAATTTTTTCCTGTGTCACCTTTTAGTTAGTGGAGGGGAGATGGAATGCATCATTATGAAGCAACTGTTAAGGTCCTCTCAAGATCATCAATGATGTGAATTACTGAAACACGGATTAACTAAAGAATTTTTTTGTTTGAAACAGACTTCTTGGTCTCACTTTATAATTATGAACATACACGATCATCTTTAAAGCTTTTTACGATGTCCCGGCTTTTAAAAAAATCAACTTCAAGTATGCCTTCCTATCCTTGAAAAATTGGTTTCATCAAGAAACTAACTTCAGATCATAATGAAGATGACTAACCAGAAAATTAAAGGCTGGAAAATAACAAGTGTTCTAAAGGATGGAATTTTCAGCATCACCCTGCTCTACTGAATATCGTTAAATTGATATCAGATTGTAAACAATTTCTTAAGAGTTGTGGGAAGTGTTTGTAAACCCATCAGGATACTGAACAGGTCCACTGGCAGCAGGTAAATGCATGCATGATGCTGAGACAACTTCATCGGGGTACTGAACAAGCCCACTGGCAACGAAGCAATGTCAGGTTAAAGAAAATTCTCAAGTACAAATTTTGATATTGGTCATAAGCATCCTTCATTTCGAATTGAAATTTCTTGGACAGGGTAGAGGCGTCAGAGTGGGTTAATTGACATCCTTGCCGAGGCTATGGATGCCTGCTGGAAACAGTGTCCCTATCAATAGTATCGAATCCATTGACTTGAATATCGTTCCTCTCATTTTTTAAATTTGTCACCGGATTTCATTTGAACATGAATATATCTGAAATTGGATTGTGTAAGGATCCTTGGAAGGCTCGATTTCCTTCAGCTATCTTTGATCTGTAATCATTTTAAGAAGTCCTAACATGAAATCGCCGGTGATGCAGAGATAACTACTTCTCCCAGTAAGTCACCATTGTTGGAAACCCCACACAATTTTTACCTTTTAAAGCAACAAAGAATAATTCATGTAGCTGCCTACACTTTGTCATACAAATATTTCTATTTGAAGGTGACTTTTCAGCTGTAAAAGGGTGTTTTGATTGTTCCTATTGTATTTCTATTTTCATTCTTCATTCATGACTGAAAGCATGAATGAAGCATTGAAACTTATAATTGTATTGCAATTGTATCTAAGGCTTATGTCTCTAGAAGGGTAAATGTTCTTACAAATCTTTTAAGGAGTGTTGTTTTGCTTTAAAGCTTATCTTATATCAATAAAAAGTTGTTTTAATTTGCTCATGTATTGTAAGATATATCTTGAACACTTGAATGATACACCAAGAATCGATTGGCAATAGACTATGGGTTTGTTTCATTTATAATTCTTGGTAAATCATTTTTCATTTCAAATTGTCGTTATGCTTTGGTTTGTAAAACACCTCTTCTCCTAGCCTTAGAAAATCAACTCCACCCTTTACACAATGATGAGATTCAAACACACCCGATCATATCCTGTACTCTGTTTGAGGTGGCAGTTTGAATCAACAGATCCATCATTCCAAGTTAAAGTCTTGGGTTTCGTTATGTACTCTTGGAATTCATTACACAAAACGCTTGATTTTCGTGGTATGAAACCCCTTATGCTCTCATTTCAGTCACGCTAGGGTATTGATGAGTTTTATTCATTTGGTTTTTCCTCTAGTTTCCTCTGTTTTTGAAACCCTTCATACTCACAGTGAATTATGTTTGCCTTAGCGACTGCTTGTCCGAACCCTTATGGCCCCTGTCATCTGTGTCGAACCAAATGGCTCCCAAACCTTTCTTTTGTATGACGATGCAAGTGAAGACCTTAAGAGTCAGGGTTGGGTTGAGTTTCTCAAGAAATTCCAAGGTTACAACTTGTAAGTAGCCCAGGAGTTCTCCCTCTCTTTCGATGGATGGCGAGCCAAAGTGGGTGATGTTCAATTAGAAATCACCGAGGAATTTTTGAGTGAGGCAACAGGCCTTCCCCTTATCAGGCAAAAATGGTTTAAGAATTCCAATTTGGAGGAGGTKCCATGGAGTCTGTTTGTTACCTCTCAGAAAATCCAGTGTTGTGACAAAGGTATGCCAATTTCTCTATTGAAAGATAGATGGCATGGGTTACTAGTTGTGTTAAGGCAATTTGTTACTTGTGAAGGATGCTACGGGATTATTTTCCTTTACCACATAAGATTTTTAATGCACTTCATCGGTTTTCAATTAAACATGCCATTTTATTTATTGAGGAGTTTGTATAAAATGGCTAAGAGATATAAAAGGCAGAGTTTGAATTCCAATTTATTCCACCATGGGTTAATTAGGTTGTTGTTAGTCCATCATTTGAAACTACAGGGTGACGATTGAGATACTTTCCTAACCCGCAACGACTTTGTTACATTAAGCCCTATAGAGATTCATGTGGTTGATAAACCTATGTTGGAAAGGCCTCATGTTCCTTCCAGTGACAGACCAGTTCTCTTATGCAAAGAAACCTATGATAAGGCTACGCTCGATGAGCCTATGTTCGAGCAATAGGATGTTGACCCTACAGTCATTAGATCTCCTGAGCGTGAGGAKTATGTTTTCCCTAACACCATTGCAAAGACCGTAAACAAGAACTCGCGCAAACTGTCAAAGAACAATTCAGACATAGAGTTTAATAAAAAACGATCTGGGAGATTAATTTTGAGGATCTTACGAAATAAATCAAAAGCTCATGTGAGCTCGATCAAAGCGATCGAGTTCCATGAAAGCTCTGATTCCGAGATCGGAAATTTCTTGGCAAGGGAAGATCCAAATTATCCTAAATCGGATTTCAGTCAGACTTATGATTTTGCAAATAACCTGCCACCATGCCTGAAACATAACAAAGATTTTCCAGGGATCAAACTCAGTCAAAAAACCACAGTGGACAGTGGTAGTGTTTTGACACACAATCATGTGTTTCCTCAACCAATTGTCCCAGATCTACAGTGTGAAGTGTGTTTGCATTAGATAGGCAAATATTACACAGATGTCTCAGTCCTTCAGGAAAAGATCAAGACCCTCGCGGATCAGATTGACTCATTAAAAGTAAAAACCATGAACTCAAGATCACTACACAAAGGCAAGGAAAACTCTTGAAAAGAACTGGAAATGTCATAATAAAAAATGTTGAGTGTGTCAAAGCAGTGATCAACTCTGAGATTTTATGAGTCAAATTTAGTATTCAGTTGTAAGGTAAGATTTGTTTTTATCTTAGTTGTTGTTTTATTGTTATTTTTCTAATTAATATGGATTGAATTAGATTTATGTTATTTAAAATAAGACTAGCTACAGAATCAATTGATATTTTTAGAGGACGAAAAATGAAGATGCTGGAGGAACGAATGGAATGAGACAGAAGCCTGCGGCTAGGGCCCAAACCCTAGCCGCCATCGTTCATTTGCAGGGGCGTTGCGCGCCGTTTGGGGCTGCCATTCAAGGTTTCCACCGATCTCTCGTCGATCTCTCTGCATACAGGACGAGAAACGGTGTTCCAGCGCGTCCCTCCTGCGTGCTCCGGAGCAGTGGTCGCCGC
>JASDQU011444124.1:10837-22779 GCA_032191745.1 Picea mariana
CCCTTATCTGACCTAGAGTACCTGCAGAATAACCCCTGCAAGTAACTTATGAGATACCTAATTCAAGAAACTAATAAACCATTGTATAACCAATGCACAAGTGAGCAATCGTAATTCAGGTCCACCGTATGGGCAGGGTAGCAAAGCCCAAAACCTTGAAAGTACTGCCTCTCACAGAGGTAAAGGCACTAGCAAGATCCCTAGATATGAATATATCCCCAGAAATATCTCTGACACTAGGAAGGTATGAGGGGGATATCCCTTCAACCGACTTCGTGTGACCTCTTGATTAAATTCGGTGTGAGTAGAGCCTCCTGATCTTACCAATTATACAATGGATTTATCCACTCCCTGACTCAGGCACATATGTTGATTTACTTTCCTTGGAGAAGTTTACTCACAAAATCCTATTCCAAGGCATTAAATCCTAGGCTAGTTTGTGCACCTTAGAAAGTAAAATCGTGACTAATTAATTTTAGATTATAGCGTTGATTTTAATGGTCGTGATTACTCAAAAAGGTATGGTAGTGAAACTCATGGTTTTATGACTCTGCAAGAAAAGTAAATATGAAAATAATGCAAATTCCTAACTTTAACTTTTAATGAATGGTATGCTTCTAAAAAACAATGCAATTTTCAAATTCAATTGTACAGTTCAGAAGCAATGATGCAATCTTTTATTGTATGCACTAAGATAATAAACAAAAACTCAAAAGAAAAAAATTCCAAGCAATGCAAAATGCCTATTTTTTTTGTATTTTCAATATAACAAAAATGAAAATGCATGGACTAAAAAGTAACTTGATATCTAGCCCTATCATGTATAAAAAGAGACAACTCAAGGAGGATACCAAGAAGCAAAACACCCAGCTCGATGTACAAGGACAACAAAAAATGAAAAGATGATGAGAAATACTTCGCCCAGAAATTCAACCAAAGAAGGGTTTCATGTCATCCCACAAGCACTTAACATGCACTACAGAGACCTAAGAAGACTCAAGAAACATCAAATCCCACCCAGCAAGCACCAGACCTAGCAAACAGGCAATTCAAACTAATGTACATGAATGTTTAGGAAAACAAAGTGTATATACGCATATTGCAGTGAAACGGCCTGCGTATGTACGTGGCTATCAAGGCCAAAAGGCGTGCATATGCTTCAAAACAAGGCCAGAAAAGGGAGAAAAGCCAAGAAATCAGACCCAGAGTGACCAGAAACTGTCAAGCAATGATACGACAAGAACCACCATAGAAATGAGAGCAATCTATGGAGAAAAGTACTCCAAACCTTAAAAAAGAAGATTCTTCCCCAGTATGGTCGCCAATTCTGTTATGAGGAAAATATCTCTATGGCTAGGGTAAACCACAACAGACAGAAATGACTGCAGAAATCAAATCTATCCCAACAACATGCTATATAAACCAATATTCAATCAAGATAAGAAAGAGGCTTACCTCTTCCAAATGCTCTATGAAGTCCACCGTTGAGAACTTCGACCCAAAGTTATATACCTATGACAAGTTCTCAACAAACAAGCAAAACAAGCATATGGTGGTAATATAAAAGGTTAGCACATTAGATAGCATAATCCATTAATAAACATAACAAATACACCCATGGATAATAACTCAATATATTTACAAGATATTAATTGGATGGGAAAAGAGTATTTCTATTAATAAATGATCAGCAGAAGTGAAAATATTGCAGACTTGTGTGTCAACACGGTTCGGAACCGAGAAACTAAGTTCCTTCCAGTTGGTCCTCCACCACTTCAATCTTCCACCAAAGGAAAGCTCATAAGAGATAAAAAATGAGGTTCTCAATCAATAAGGGAAGAGCTTGGGGGTTGAATATTGTGTTTAGACTCAAAGGAAAAAGGGATGCAGACTCAATATGAAGTAAATAATTCCTCCAGAGTAACTTTGCTCTCAAAGTTGAATTCTTTCTCCTCTTTCCATAGCTCGGAATTTTCCTCTTTATAGCCTTCAAAATGGAACTGAAGGGTCGATTTAGAACGTTTCCAGTATATGGAAGTCCAAGGATCAGAGATCTCCTATCGTGACATGGAAACCCGACATTTAATTTCATTTTTTGGCACAAATCCCGATGTATGCAGGCTGTAGTGGAGCAACCTACGTATACGCATGATGTATAGTTTGCAAGATGTGTATATGTGGAAAAATATTAGTTTTTGTCTCTGGATCTTATCAATGGGGAAGATAAGTCTGCATAGGGAAATGGAATAAGGCCCTCTGTGCAAGATTGTATAGGGTGAGGCAAATCTTGCTATAACACTGGTCTTTATTTTTTACATTAGATGTCCATGTATGAGTCAAATTAGATTTTGGACTTCCAATAATTAAACTAATCCAAGTCCTCGTGGGGATTTGAAGAGATATTCTTCGTTGTAACTCGAGATTGATATTAATAAAAGATTTTTTTATTTCTTCTCACCTATAGGATTTTTTAAATACTGATTTTCATATTTCTTCTTTGTTTATTTTATATTTTTGTTCATCTACATGTTTTCATAATTCATTTACTTTGCATGTACATTCTTTACTTCAAATTGTTTTGAATAAAATACAAAATTTACATATATATAAAATAGAATCAAATCCAAGAACCATATTTCTTGGGTTTTGATCAAGATTATGACAAGCTATAAATTAGGGTCATAATTTTGCCTATCTCACCTAGCCTGAGGAGATTCAAAAATGTATGAGTAAGGATATTACCATTCCTTTCATCAACAATACACAATAAGGGATACAATATGATGTAGCCACACAAGTGCATCCACACTTCTTTGTCACATGCCCACATGGACTCCATCGCTCCTCCTAAGCCATGTACTCCATTGGGTCTGATATCCCTAGATCCTAGAGATAACTAAGGAGATGATAGTCTCGATGCCCTCAGGTTGCAGACATGGAATACCAATAGACAACTTGACCAAAAATGTCCACTTGCACATATAGAGACCCACTTTACCACCACAGATCTCAAGATCATCATGAGGGTATCCACCACACCAGATGGCTTCCAGAAGACATTGAATCTTGCTCCATGAGGTACAAGCCAGGTATCATGGTGAGTGTCATTCCAATATTTGAGGCATTTTATTTTGTTGCATCTATTACTAATTTGGATTATGTAATGTTTTCTTGGACATTATTCTCTTTTCCCTGTTTCACTTTGGTGGTTAATATTGCACCCTAGCAAGTGGGTCGCCCTTAGGTATAGGTTTGTTACTGGGAGGTCCTCTTGAAAATTCATCATGCCATTCCCAACCATACTTGTCACTTTCCACACTTAATCCCATCATCTCATTATCCCTCATTTCATGGAAAGAAAGAGTTGAAGGCCCAGAGGCTTGTTGCTGGAAAAAGATAAAATCCATCATTAACCTTCTATATGCTCACCCAGGGATCCCGGGGACAATGAAATGTCTCTCATAAGAAACTGATGGGATCCATGAAAAACAACTAATACAAAATGCCAACCAAGGTGAACCATGTGTGGGCATTGTTTTTAATGCTTAGGTAGAAGCCCCACACATGCTTTCAACTTGTGGAAGCATGATGTGACCAAGGTAGAGTCAAGGTGGGCTAATTTTTTCATGCTTACGTAGAATCCCTACCTTGGCTTAAACCTAGAAACATCTTAAAAGAATAAAAGGCAATAAATGGGCTTCTAAAAAGGTTGCATTGAAAATGAAGGTGCAACACACCCTCTTCAAAGCCACCCATAGATGATACACTACAACCCCTTGTATGTCATTAACCCCATGCCCAAAATTATCCCCCTATCCATGACACCTCATCCACATGAATTAGAAATAGGTCCCCTTGGGAAACACTCCTAAACTTGAAGAACGATTCACCCAATATGTCACTTTGTCAACCCTCTCATACCTAAACTTGGGAAATTGCATAAGGTCTTTGAGAATTTTTTTATTTTCATGAGGTAGTTTGGATGTGCTTGTTGATTAAGGTTGGTTGTCATTGATGTCAACCCTTGAAGAAAGCCCAGTAGAAAAAAGGTTTGGGTAATGGACCCAAGTTTGTTTTATGTAAAGATGATTCATTATTGTCTTGTCATAGTTGATAAGAAGTACAAATGGATGAACTCCAGAGTGGTCCCCTTATGGTGAAATCTCTCATGGGAAGACACTTTGCGGATTGAGTTATCCTAGAAGTATGGTTAGAGAACCCATGCTTAATTGTGGAATAATGAGATGAAGGTCAGTGAATTTATCAGTGAAACTATCCTAGATGAATAGTTCTTGTCATGCCATTTCTGGTGGTATGTGGAACGTCACATAATTCCTCATGGTTAGAGATTTATGGCCATATGAAGTTGAATAACCCTCATGAGTCATATAGAAGCCCCCAAAAGTCAAGTGTTTGCAAAAGAAATTATTTAAATAATAAAGTAAATGGAGAACTCCCTAAAATAAGGAAAGTGTAATGCTACATGAAAGCATAAATAAGAGGCAAATCTATCTTATTTAATCATACTTGAATATCATTGAATATCTGTTTTTGTGAAAGGTTATTTGGGCAGGTATTATTGATAGAGAAAATTTGCAAAAGAAAAAGTGCGACAGGAAAAGTGCGGCAGAAAAAGTTCAGCAAGAAAACTGCAACTAAAAAAGTGCGGCAAAAAAAGTGCGACAGAAAAATCGCGGTAGAAAAAGTGCGGCAGAAAAAATGCGGCAGAAAAAAGTGTGGCAGTAAAAAGTGTGGTAGAGAAATCACGACAGAAAAAGTGCGGCATAAAAATTGCGGCAATAACATGGTTGTGATCTATTTATGAGATATATGGAACATCTTGTTTGAGGTATGTTTTGTGAGATAGGGTTTATCTCTTGAGATGGTATTGGATGTTCAGTATTGTTGAATATATCAAATTTGTTGAGGGATACAGTTGGTATTTTGTTGTTGGTATTTGGCATATGGGTATTGGTCTTTTGGTTGTGATGTGTTGTTGAAGTTGTTGGTTTAGATTAAGGCTACATAACAGTGAGGTTGTGGCACATGGTTTGATGTAAGGGTTTATAGTATTTGGTTTATGAATAGAATGATGAATTGTTAGATAATTTTTGATGGTTATATTGGTGTATGTCTTTGGTATATGGTTGAGGTACGTGCTGGGTACATGGTTGAGACAAGTAGTTGATGAGTTGGTACATACATGAGGTGTATAGTTGATGATTTGGCACATTCATGAGGTGTATAGTTGATGATGTTGGTACATCTTGATGAGTCAAGGTTGATGCATGGTTGATTCATGGTACATGTTGGTACAGGTTATTGGTACAAGTTGATAGTGGCAGTGGTTGATTCAGTGATAGTGACAGGTTGTCTACATTCAACATTTATATTTCAGGGCGGTTGGATGGGGAAAGGACAGGTGGTTGTAGCCACATTCTGATTGTAGCCAAAGAATGTAGGGGGTTGTAACCTCCTTCTGGTTGTAGCTAGAGAATTGGAGAGTTGGATCTTCCCTCAGGTTGTAGCCTAAGAAACTAGGGGGTTGGAGCCTCCTTCCAGTTGCAGCTGGAAAACAAAGGACGTTGGTGCTTCCAATTGTTATAGAAATATTTCCCTCACCATTGCTATCTTGCATAGAGGGCCTTTTTTCATTTCCCTATGCAGACTTTTCATCCCTTTTTGATGAATCCAGAGATAAAAATATATACATTTTTCCACATATACGCTCCCTAACTGCTATGCAAGATGCGTATACGCTTGTTTCTCCATTACAACTCACATATATCAGGATTTGTGCCAAAAAATAGAAAATGAGGTCGGGTTTCCATGTCACGACAAAAGATCTCTGATCCTTGGCCTTCCATATACTGGAAACTTTCCAACTCGACCCTTCAGTTTCATTCTGGAGGCTATAAGAGCACAATTTCAAACTATGGAAAAAGAGGAGAAAGCATTCAACTTTGAGAGAAAAGTTACTCTGGAGAAATTACTTCATATTGAGTCTGCATCCCTTTATCCCTCAAGTCTGAACACAATGTTTAGCCCCGAAGTTCTTCCCTTATTATTGAGAGGACCTCTTTTCCTCTTTCTCATGAGCTTGCCTTTGGTGGAGGATTGAAGTGGTGGGGACCTAGTTGGAAGCAACTTGGTTTCTTGGTT
Source organism: Picea mariana (assembly GCA_032191745.1). Taxonomy (NCBI): domain Eukaryota; kingdom Viridiplantae; phylum Streptophyta; class Pinopsida; order Pinales; family Pinaceae; genus Picea; species Picea mariana. The sequence continues at coordinate 17,000 of JASDQU011444124.1, forward strand.
TCGAACCGTGCCAACACGGAAGTTTGTAATGTTGACACTTATGTTGATCAATTATTAATAGAAATACTCCTTTCCCATCCTATTGGTATCTTGCAAATATATGATTATTATCCATGGGTGTGTTTGTAATGTTTATTAATGGATTATGTTATCTGATGTGCTAATCCATTTTATATCATCACTATATAGTTGTTTTGTTTGTTTGTTGAGAACTTCTCACAGGTATAAAGTTTTGGGTCAAAGTGCTCAACGGTGGAATATCATCAAACGTTGGATTGAGGTAGGCCTCTTTCTTGTATTGCACATTATTCTATATAGCATATGTTGGAATTGAGTTGATTTCTGCAGTCATACCTGTTTGTTGTGGTTTACCCTTGGCCATGAGATTTTTTCCCTTGTAACAGAAATGGCGACTCCAATGGGGAAAGATCTTCCTTCTAAGGGTTGAAGTACTTTTTTTTCTTACATTGCTCTTTTTCCTTTGTGTTTATTGTTGTATCACTGCTTGACAGATCTTGTTCACTCTAAGTCTGCGTTTTCAACCTTTTTACCCTTACCCGGCCTTGTTTTAAAGCATATACGCCTTTTTTTGCCTTGACAGTTGTGTATACACGCTTGTTGTCTCACTGCAAGAAGCGTATATACACTCTGTTCTCCTGAACAATCGCTTATACCACTTCCCCTTGCTTATTTGCTTGGTTGAGTGACCGGTGGGTAGGATTTAAAGATTTTTGAGCCTTCTTAGGTCTCTGTAGTGTCTATTGAGATTATCTGGGATGACAGGAAACCTGTTTGGAGTTGAATTTTTGGGCGTAGTCTTTCTCTTTGTTTTCTATTTTTAATTTGTCCTTGGCTTCTGGGCTATTTGCTTGGCTTCCTGGTATTTTTCTTGAGTTACTGCATTTATACACAGTAGAATTCATCTATCAAGTTGCTTATCAGTCCATGCATTTTCTTTTTAGAATATTGAAAATTCAAAAAAATAGGCATTTTGCATTGGTTGGCATTTTTGTCTTTGAATTTTTATCATTAGCTTAGCACATTTAGCGAAAGATTGTATTTTACTTCTGATTTGAAATTGAAGACTGCATTGTTTTTATTAGCATATCATTCATTGAAAAGTCAAAGATAGACTTTGCATTATATCCATATTTATTTTCTGGTAGAGTCATAACACCATGAGTTTCACTTCCATACCTTTTTGAGTAACCACGGCCAATAAAAATTATGCTTTAAACTAAAATTGATTTGTCACAATTTTATTTTTAGGGTGCACAAACTAGCTTAGAATTTATTGCCTTGGAATAGGATTTTGTGAGTAAACTTCTCCAAGGAAATYAAATCAACATATGTGTCTGAGACAAGGAGTTGAGAAGTCCATTGTATAATCGGTAAGATCAAGAGGCTCCGCTCACACCGGAATTAATCACGAGGTCGAGCGAAGTTAGTTGAAGGGATAACCCCTAGATACTCACCTACTGTCAGATATATTTTTGTGGATTTATTCGTATTTGGGGATCTTTCTAGTGCCCATACCTCTGTGAGAGGCAGTGCTTTCAAGGTTTTGGGCTTTGCTACCCTACCCATACGGTGATCCGGACTTACGACTGCTCGCTTGTGCATCGGTTATACAATGGTTTATTAGTTGCTTGACTTAGGTATCTCATAGGTTACTTGCAGGGGTTATTCTTCTAGTACCCTGAGTCAGATAAGGGTCGGACAACACACAACCTCTATGGAGGATTACCTCTCTGGGGGGATCTGACCGAATGGTTGTTAAGCCCACGAGGGCCCTTATAACTGATTATGTTACCTCCAAACTTTAGTGGGGAGTCTCAGGTCCCTCTTGGATGAGACATACCTTCTTTAGCGAGGGAGGCCACTCAACCACTTTAGCCCGTTTTCATGCATATTGGTCATTTGATTTTTTGGTATTCTCTTTGACTACTAGTTGGCCATAGGATATATTTTTATTTTTGGAAGAGTCATAAGTCGTCATGGATTCAGATCAGCTTCCTTGCAAGTCCCATCGGTTGTTACAGTTACCACCAGTTTTCGAGTCCTTGCCTTCTAAAAGGCATAGAATTATCAGTAGTGGTACACACACATCCACTTTTCAGACTTGTGATCCTGCAAGGATGAGTACCGAGTCTAGTCTTCAGAACACTGGGAGTTCTTTGACTCCCAATCCCACTATAATTAATGGCACTCCTTCGACATCTGCAGTCTCTATAGTTGCAGTGCCAGAGGAGTACATCGGTACTATGGCTCAACCTATAGTTAATTATCCATCTCTTGCCTCGAACCCTTTTGGGGGTTTTGGCCACTCGCCGAGTTACAATGTTCAGACCATCCCCATGGCTTCTAGTCCATTTTCTTATGGTATGCCTAACTTCACCTCGTATTTTTAAACTGCCATCCCAGCTACTACACATAACGCTAGCCTTGGACTTGGGGGCACTACACCTCCTTACACTCCTTTCCCATTTGGTGGTTCTCATATTCCCCAAGCGAATCCTAATGTAGGGAGTGTCCCTATTCTTAACCCCGGGTCTAATCCTTCTACGGCTGGATGGAACAACCTAGCTGGTGGATAAGTTCCACCCTATATCCCTATCCTCTCGATGTCAATTACGACCAATACTTGTGGCATGACGAATCCGCTCCAATCCTATGGGTTCCCACCTGGAGGAGGTCTGTATTACACTTTGGGAACTCCCCAACCTGGATCTAATCCAGTTGGGGGAAGTTTTAACAACCCCCATCTTGGATCTAATCCATCTGGGGGGAATTTTAATAACCCTTATCAAAACATTCCTGTTGGAATGATGCCCAATCCATCTTTTACGAATCATCCTAGAGGAGTGTTGTGCCTCTTTTGCCACCTAGATGAGCAAAATAGAGGTGATTGCAAGCTTAGTTGGGTTTGCTAAGCAGGAAAACTATAAGGAAAAGGGTTAGAGAAAGAAATCTAAAAGAACAACTAAGAATTAAACTAAGAAATAAAATAACAACTAAATTAGTGAGCATAGGGACATAAGAACAAAAGAGACAATAAGACTCATGTCACCAATGGTAAGGTTTATATTAGTGAAAGAAAACACCAAGAATAAAGAGGACTATGAGTCCCTTCTTCCTCCAAGGGAGGGCTCTTGGACCCTCACAAATAAGCTCTTCTTACAACTTTGAATGAAAATGGTGAAAGAATTCCTTGCTAATCCACTCAAGGGGTGAGATGGATTGCCCAATGCAATGATGCTAGTATACTCTTGATGAGAATAGAGGATTCCTCAAGAGAATAGTAGCAACATAACTTTGCTATTGAAATTCCTTAAGAATGAAGTGCACCCATGGCCTTGTTTTATAGCACCTCTTTGAGGTATTGTGCAACCAGCTTGTAGTGTGAAAAGAGGCTAATTAGGGCATTTTTAGGTCTTTGACCAGCCACCCAGTCGGATCCAGTCCAAATTTGAGTGTCAAATCAACTTGGAAGTTGAACCAGAAGTGGGTGGGAGGCCGACCACTCTCATAAATGTGTCATTCTCAAATGTGCGTGGATTTTAGCAACCACAGTCACGCATCGGGTGCATGTGCGCTTTTCCTACGTTTATGTTTTGCGCATGTGCACGCGCGCCCTGTGTAGTCATAATGCACTTTAATTTTGTCATTGGTTGTATAGTTTTTGACCCTTTGGAAATGATTTTGTGGTAATTTTGGTCCATGGGTGACCTCATAACTGTTCGACGATGTTGGATTCTTGTAACCATTTGCGGATGAAATTTCAGTGATAACAAGGAGGGTCTTATAATTCTGGAAAAGGTTTTGGTCCTCACCAGAATCCTAGATTGAATGCAGTTCCTAATGCAAAATATTTCACGGGAGGATGGGGTCAGGTGTCGCAACCCCATATTCCCTTTTTGGCCATGCTTAATCTGCCAAATTTGTCTAAACTAATGAATGACCTGGTGAGTCATGACCCCATATGCCCCCCTGTCCCTACCAAAATTCCATCAGACATTCCAAAGTTTGAGGGTAAGAATGGCGAAGACCCTGGTGATCACGTCACTACTTTTCACCTTTCGTGCTCATCGAATTCTCTGCACCATGATTCAATTAGGTTACGATTGTTTCAGCGCACTCTCATTGGAGTGGCATCACAATGGTACATTGAGCTACCTAGGGGGACATATGGGTCGTTCCAGTAGTTGGTGCTAGCCTTTCTCAATCACTTTCAACTGCCCATTTGTTATGATGTTGGCCTTGAACTTTTGTCAACTTTACGCCAGGGTACCGACACTCACATCTCAGACCATATCCAGGAATGGCGCAGATGAAGGAAGTTCGTTAAGAATCCTATACCCCCGGCCTTTCTTCTATAATGGTTCCTAAAGTCTTTACACACTCCTATTTCAAAGGACGTTGCTACTTCTAGGGTCTTCAGCGAGGAAGAAGCTATCCTTAGAGACCAACAATTTGATTTGATATATGCTCAGTCTGAGATGTTATACCACCTTTTTCTAGATGCACCGCAAACAAATCACAATCCTAGACAAACTCCTAGACCTCATGTCGATGGAATTGTAGGGTCCGCCAATGTAAAATCCACAGACTCGACAAAGAAGTCCGTTGGAGGGCCAACCTCATCTGGATCCTCCAAACCCACCCAATCGGCGAATGTACATTCTGTGCAATTGTCGAAGAACCCAAATGGTGACCAACAACCAGATGGGAATAAAAGGAAAGGTCGAAATAATCGTAAGGGTGGGAAGAATAATAATAATAAACCCAAGGACAAAGATAATAATGGGAAATAGAATGATAATGCTGGAGAGGGCAGGAAAGAGAAGTGTAAGGTGAAGTTTCCTTGTAAACTTTGTACCGATGACCACCTTACCCACTTGTGTCCCAAACTTGTGGAGGTTGCGAGGCTTTTAAATCTACCGCCTGCTATGCTGATGAATCCATTCCCATACAACCGGCACTTAGCCTCGATTTCTTCGAGCACCGGAAATGCACCTGGTGGAATTCAAAACCCATCGTTGCAAGATGGTGATCATGTTTGCATCAATATGGTTGACGTGAAAATTGATATAGCCACCCGCTCTTGAGATTATAGCTCTTTAAAATCTAGTACCAGCCTAGAAGATCCTCCTCCACCCTTGGAGATGAACTTACAGATTGAGAAACCATAGACACTACCTCGTATTTTGAAAGGAGTACTCAAGCGCTCTACCCATAACCCTAATGCTAGAGCCACCTAGAACTACTCTATTTTTGAAGATTTGGGCCAAACCCCTTGTGAGATGTCAGCTTTGGAGGTACTCCAGACGCGTCCATCATAAAGGAATGCCTTACTCTCTACCTTAGGAGCTCTAGAACCTAGTGGCTTGAAAGTCATCAAGTTTGATGTCACAGACGTGAAGCCTCGCTTACCCTACCATGTGGATTTTAAATCCACATGGAGTATTCCAAGTATACTATCAAACGAGCGGTCGTTGATGAAGGTGCTTCACTTGAGTGATGTCCCTGGTTTGTTGGAAAGCTATTGGTTCTTCGACCCTTTCCAAGTCGTTGAACATGTTGACTGCATTTGATGGTCATTCCTTCCACCCTCATGGTATTCTCCCTGTTAGGACCACATATTGTACCTTTTTGCCCATACTTTTTGCCATTATTATACCTTGGACCACCTGTGTTTAGACTTATACTATCATCCCAACTGATCATTCCAAGGTATACAACGTCCTTTCTCATCACTACATGTTTAATCTGTTTTGCAT
>JASDQU011444125.1:5260-16475 GCA_032191745.1 Picea mariana
GATGAGGCAGCCATAGCTGAGTTCATTAGTCTCCCTAGAACAAGGGATTGCTGGTTCAAATCAACTGTGCCTTCAAACATCGAATTTCGATCCTACCTATAGCCTCTGCACAAGGATATTATATGAAAAAAAGACATACCAATGTCTTATCTAGAACCTAAGTGGAAATCTCTCCTGAAGGCAATCTTTGTCTATATCACCTGTGAAGGTAGATACAACACGGTTATGTTTTACCACTTTAAGATATTGAACCATTTCACAGGTAGGTCTCCCATCAATTTGCCTTTCTACTTGCACAAAGCTCTCACAAAAATGGCCAGACAAGTCTAGACGAAGCCTACCAAACTGTCCAGCAGGTTGTCACACCAAGGGTTGATTACACTCATTATTAAAGAGTCCTTGAAGAAGAAACAAGTGGACTAGAATTACTTCTTATTTTGGAATGAGTTCCAAACTAATTTTCAATAGGATGAAAAAGGGAAGAAGTCTATTGATAGGAAGTCCATCACCCCAAAGAGAAGTCAAAGAAAAAGGAAGGCTATCTCACCTCTAAGAGAGTCAACAGAATCATCCTCTGCTAAAAGAAAAAGAAACAAAAGGAAATTACAGTTTGGTAAAGAGGGTGAGTAGACCAAGGACCTTGCTGAAGGAGATAACCCTTTGAACTTACCTTACAGTGACTCAGAGCCAGGGAAGGAGTTAGCAGAGACACAAGGTGATGAACAGGCTGAGCAAGTTGCAGAAGATTATCCCAACTTTCCCTCACCAAGTCCTCCAGATGAACACAGTCAACCATTAGCAAAAGCTTCTTCAAGCAAGCCTAAAGCATCCAAGACTCAGAAAATCAATAAACTTCTGAAACAAATCTATGAGATGGAAGTTTTAGATAGAGTCATCAAAAAGGAAAATACAGACTTGATTGAAAGAAATGCATAACATTTTAACATGAACCAAAGTCTCAAGGAAAAGCATGATAAAATCAAGGACAGGAACAGGGTGCTGATAAGAGAGAACATGAAGCTGTACATGCAACTTAGACTTCTGAGGCTAAAGTTAAAAGAGTCTCAACCTCCAACATAGGAACCAATAGCATTGGAAACTCTAGCTGAGTTAGCTACAACAATGGTGGATATACCACAGTCTTCCGCACAACAAGTTAAATCTCTCAGATCTGTACGAGGAAAAGCTGCATCATCAAAGAGGCCTTGAACATTCAACAAATCATCAAGGTAATCAATTTTTGCAATTTTGAAGTTTTGGACAAAGCTACGTTTTCGGTGGTTTAGGCAAACAAGACGATTGTTCATTAACCACCGAAAGCAAAGCTTTCGGTAGTTAATACACCCAAAATTCCTCTTTGTTAACCACCGAAACCTGTAACTGGCCAGAGAAAGCTAAATTTTGCATAGATCAGGGTTTTACTATTCCAAATCATTTGAAAACAATTGTAATGGATAGATGTTGAATTATAGATTCAGATTCAAGATCCAGTTTTGGTGTAAAAGGATTAGAAAAGGTAACCAAGTTGGTTTTGGTACCTATTTTTGGTGGCAACAAATTAGGATTTTTTCACAACTCAGCAAATTCAAATTTTATCTCTTGGAAGATTCATCAATCAACCTTGGAAGGCTATTCTGCACTGCACAAGGACTCTACAAGATCTGAAGACCATGAAATGTGGAATTGACCTCATTTTGAGGATCATTCCTTATCTTTTGCAAGTTAGTTTTGACTTTCTATTTTAGGCATATCTGATCCATTAATTCGGGATCTAGATACTGTGTTGTAAAAGCTATAAAGCTGAAAACAGAAGATGAACTAAGAGTTCAATTTTGAGTTCTACATTCTACTGCTTTGTATGAAAGACATTTTCTTTAATATATCAAGCCTGCAAGCTTCTTTCATTTGTTATTGTCAGACCCTCCTTCATCTTTGTCTATGCATATGACTGAAATTCGTTCTTTTGTCTCTGTTTAATGGTCCTATGGTAATTGTCATCCTACTTTTGATTGTTAAGCAAGAATCATAAGCATCTTTGACTAGTTTGTTGACCCATCATATATATGGTTTATGTATGTTTTGGTTAACTGATTGGTTTTCTTATCCATCTGTTATACAAACCTATTTGATAAATAGCTCTTGAAGGCCTTGTGTTGCATGAATATAGTTATACTTTCTTGAATATACAATCTAGAAATTAGAATATTGATCTTGATCCAAACCCACACTTATTATTGAGAAAATAGTTTCCAAAAAGATTAAGTTACCAGACATCTCTGACTTATAGCCTAGGAGAGTTTCCTGGAGTGATAACAAATTGGTGTCGTTGGCGAGGAGAGGAGATCGAAGCTCAACTTCCTTGGGAGATGACATAGATCCATATTTGATGATAGACAAAGCTTGGACATCATTTGGGTTGTAATCATCTATCTCCAAACTCCATTGGAATGAAGTGGCTCCGAAAAGAGCTCACACCAAGGCAAACCAAGAAGGCCCACTAGCAGCACCAGTTCCAGACCCTGAGAAGATCATCAGTAGGGGAAAAGATTTACAAAGACAGGCTTATGGATCTACAAAGACATCAAATCCAGGTATTCAAAAAGACAGTTCTTCTTTCATATCTAAAGAACCTCTAGTTGAATCCCCTGCTGCTGAAACTCATAGTTCTCAAAAAATTGAAATTGTATCAGAAAGATTGAAGGTTGAGGAGGCTTCAATTTCTTCTAATGTTACAGACTCTGTTTTTGAGCATGATATTACATCCAACCTTAAAGAGGTAATTACAAGATCCCCTCAGCATAAAGAAGCCTCTTCTTCTTCTTCTTTGAATTCCTCACCCACAAAGCATATAGAGGGTGTTTTCTATACTCATACTAATCTACCCATTCTCAATGATATTTTACAAGATCTTTCCTCTAAAGGAGAAGAAAGCTTAGCCTTATTGCTTGGTCAGTTTTACAAGGCCTCTTATTTTCCACCCTATTCTGAAAATTTTGCTCAAAGTGAAGTAACACAATCATTTTTTATAAACTCAGCCATCCCATCTCAGCCTTCATCTCCTGAAAATTCTTCCTCTGCATCAACCCCTAAGATTTCCATGGCTGTCCCTTTAACCAAGATGGAACAAATCTGAGCAAACATGTATGCTCCATTTGTCTTGCCCAATCCCTTATCTACCATGCCAACTAGAGACTATCAGAAATATATGCCAAAGTTTACCGGAGCCGGGGATTATACTGTTGAAGAACATATAGAAGCCTTTTATTCTTATGCTGAAAATATTAATATTTCAGAAGAAGATGTGTGGACTAGAGTTTTTGTGCAGAGTTTGGATGGCCAAGCTAGGAAGTGGTTCAAAGAACTACCAACAAATTCAGTGACAGGTATTGAGCAATTAGATGAGGTGTTATTAAAAGATTGGGGAGCAAGAAGAGACCTGCTATATTACATTTCTGAATTTGTAAACCTAAGAAGAGAAGATGGGGAGTCGGTCTCAGACTTCATCAAAAGATTGAATAGGATGTTCCGCAATATCCCTGTAGAGATCAAGCCAAGTGACGCATCAGTAAAGATCACATTTTCTGCTGCTTTTGATCCAGATTTTTGTTTAATCCTTAGAGAAAGAATATTAACCACACTTGCTTTAATGCAATATGCTTCTCTTGAAGTCGAATAAAATATTATGGCATCTTAGAAACTCAAAGGAAAAGTTGAGAGAAATAAGTTTTATGTTGAGCCCCCTTCTTCTTCTAGTAGCAAAATGGAAAAGATGGCCAAGATGTTGGACAACTTGACATCTGAAATGTCAAAATGTAAGATTCAGAGTCAGCAGCCAGCAAGGATAAAAGAGCCAAATGATTTTGTCCCTAGAAATCCAAATGCTTTCCCTTACAGAAGGAACAATCAACAAGTCTAGATCCTTCAGAGAGACAAGAATGCAGCTGATGATCAAAGAATCCGACCCCCTTTCCAAAATGCAATGCTAGAAGAGGAACAGGGGCTACCTCACGATGAATTTGAAGAAACAGATGACATAAATTGTTTTGGTGATGAAAATGATTCCTCCTTTTCGACACAAGTAGATTATGAAGAAGCCCAGATGGATGAGGAGATTCATGAGGCAAGTATTGAAGAATATGTCTATCAGAAAAATGATCAATAAGGTTATAATTTAAGATCTAAAAATGCTACTCCTAAACCATTGCCCGCTGCTCCTGTGAAGAAGAATGAAGTTGCTGCCAAGCAGCCTGCCGCTCCTGTAAATCAGACTCCCATTTCTGCAAAACAACAACAGAAGCAATCTCAGCCCCAGATCAAGGAGTAAGCTATCCTCAGAGCTCCTTCTAACGAAGTAAAAACTTCCCACAAATCATCATACTCTTTCAATTTTGAATCAGAAATTAAGAAAGTAAAAATACCTATGCCATCGACCGAACTTATGAAGAATGACATTTTCAAGTCTGCCATCCTGAAGTCCCTTGAACCAAAGACCTCTTCATCTTCTGATTTTGTAAACTTACAAGATGAAAAGCCAACAGTAATTATAGGGCCTATGATAGAAGATCGAGATGAATCTTGTCCACCTTTCTATATATCCCTAAATGTTCATGATAAGATCCTTCACAATTTCTTGCTTGATTCAGGAGCATCACATAATCTTATGCCCAAAGTAGTGATGGACGAGCTTAGGCTTGAGGTCACCAAACCATATCATGATATCTTCTCTTTTGACTATAGGAAAGTCAGATGCCTTGGCCTCATAAAAGACCTTGTTATAAACCTTGCCCAATTACCAATGAGAAGCATGGTAATGGATATCGTGGTTGTTGATATCCCACCCAAGTTCGGACTCCTCTTGTCACGTTCATGGATAAAAAGGTTAGGGGGTACCTTGCATATGGATCTTTCATATGCTATGATCCCGGTGTTTGGAGGAGAGCTAAAAAGACTTTACAGAGAGAATCAACTTGCCTACATCATCAGTGATGCAAAAAATTCTATAAATCATCCTATTTATGTTGTAGACACGGGCTTTGGCTCATGTATTCTTCAAATAGATGATTCTCAGTTAGCTCCTTTACAGCTTGTGAAGCCCACTGAACAACAAACTGATTAAAAAGGTGCTCCAGTTCAGACTATGTATTTTGATGGTGCCAGTACCAAAGATTCAGAAGGTGCAGGGGTAGTTTTGATTTCTCCTTTGGAGGAGGCTATGCATTTGTCTTTTAAGATTGATTTCAAAAATAATAACAATATAGTAGAGTATGAGGCTTTTATATTGGGATTAAACACAACCAAGGAGATGGGGATTAAAGGATTAAAGGTGTTTGGAGATGCATATCTCATCATACAACAAGTAAACAATACTTTCAGAGCAAAGCATGTCAGATTGAAAGCCTATAGGGATGAGGTATGGAAAATTAGAGATTCTTTTTCCATTTTTGACATTTATTATATACCCAGAGATATGAATCATCTTATAGATTCCCTTGCTCTTTCAGCCAGCCTATTTATTCCTCCCATGCCTCCCAGGCTCAATTATGAAATCCAAGTCAAATATAGACCATCTTTTCCCGACAATATTAAATACTAGAAATTTTTTGAAGATGATGATGAACTTAATAGATTTCTCTAGGTGGTAGATGAATTTTCTGATATGCATGTCGACCAGCAAAATCAAAATGTAGAGGAATCCCATAAGCCTAAGCTAAAACAAAAATTGGGTCAGCACGATATTGTTCAACTGCCTAACAATTATATACCTCGGGGTTTGGTACCTCTTGAAAAGATATTCGATCATAACGATGTCCATTACAAGCCAGCTAAGAAGGAAAAAGAGCCTATTTTTCATGAGCACAACATAGGAAGCGAATGCTAGACTAAATTCATAAATCTGTCCTCTGAATTGACTGCTGATCAAAGTCCGAATATAGCAGCATTTTGAAAGAATTCTTTGATGTTTTCGCTTAGAAATATAGTGATCTGAAAACTTATGACCTTGAGATCATTCAACAAAAGATCCCACTTGAAAAGGACACCATACCTTTCAAACAAAATCTCAGGCCTATCAATCCTCTTCTTTTGCCTGTAATTGAAAGAGAAATCAAAAAGCTTCTTGATGCTAAGATCATAATCCCTTTAAGATACTCTAAATGGATTGCAAATCTAGTAATAGTGAGAAAGTAAAATGGTGAGGTTAGGTTATGTGTGGACTTTAGAAACCTAAACAGATGCTCAAAGAAAGATAACTATCCCCTACCTAAGATGGAACATTTGCTGCAAAGAATTTCAGGGGCTACTGTTATGTCTTTCTTGGATGGTTTTTTTGGCTATAACGAGATTTCTATCCATCCTGATGACCAAGAGAAGACTTCTTTTACTACTCCTTGGGGTACCTTCATGTACGCCAAAATTCCATTTGGATTAATGAATGAAGGGGACACTTTTGAAATGGCCATGAACATAGCTTTCATGGGTGAGAAGGACAAATTTTTCATCTATGTCGATGACATCACAGTTTATTCCAGCAGTCATGAAGAACATCTAAAGCATTTGAAAAGAGTATTTCTGAAGTGCAGGTTGTTCGGGATTTCATTGAATCCCAAAAAGTGCCATTTTTCTCACAAGAAAGGAAATCTCCTAGGCCACATTGTCTCAGCAGAAGGCGTGAAAATTGATCTAGCTCAGGTGGAAGCAATTCAGAGGCTGTCCTTACCAAGGTTGAAAAAGGATATTCAATCGTTGCTCGGTAAGATTAATTTTGTTAGAAGATTTGTTCCAAATTTTGCAGAGCTAGTAAAACACATAACATGTATGTTGAAAAAGGGATATGAGATAAAATGGACAGGCAATGAAAGGAATTCATTTCAGGATATCAAACAGGCTATCATGGAATCCCCGACTCTGATCATTCCGAATTACAACAAGAGTTTCTATATTTTTTCCTTCGCTTCTTATGAGATGGTGGAAACAATCTTGTTACAAAAAGATGATGATAGTATGGATCACCCAGTTGCCTTCTTCAAAAAAACACTCAGAGATGATGAACTGAGGCATGATCCTATTGAAAAACAAGCCTATGCTATCATAAAATCTTTAAAAGCTTTCATAATTTATATCCTCCACTCAAAAGTCATCGCATATGTTCCTTCACCCTCGCTGAAAGATGTTTTGACTTAGCCTGATATTGATGGAAAGAGAGATAAATGGATCGCAAATTTAATCGAGTTTGACATAGAAGTGAATCCCACCAAATTGGTAAAAGACCAAGGCTTTGCTAAGATTTTAATGGAGGAAAACCATGAGCTTCTAGACATAAATTTCATAGGGGAAAATTCAATGAGTTTGCAGATAGAGGGCATAATAGAAGGACAACATAACAATCAACAGGTGGCAGAGAATTTGTCTTCTTGTGAATGGTACTCAGGTATTATACATTTTTTACAAAAGCTAAAGGTTCCTCCTGAACTTAGCATGATTCAAGCCTGAGCCCTTAAGCTCAAAGCCATCAAATTTTGCATTTACAATAATCTGTTATATTGGAAAGACCCTGCTGATTTACTACTCAGATGTTTAGACAAAGAAGAGTTAGTGGAAGTTATACATCAGTTTCATTCAAGTGTTTGTGGAGGTCATCATTACTGGAAGACCACAGTTCATAAAATTCTAAGGGCTGGGTACTATTGGCCTTTTCTTTTCTCAGATGTGTCTGCCTTCGTCAAAGCTTGCGATAAATGTCAAAGATTCACAGGAAAACAACAGCTAAAATCTATGCCCCTAAGACCTATAGTAGTGAATGGCCCTTTTCAGTAGTGGGGTTTATATTTTATAGGCGAGATAAATTCTTCGTCTAGTGGTCAACATAAGTGGATCTTAGTGGCCACAGATTATTTTACAAAATGGATAGAGGCAGTTCTCACCAGGAATGCCACTCACCAGGTTGTCATGAAATTTCTTTATGAAAACATCTTGAGCAGATTCGGTTGCCCCAAAAGGCTGGTAACATATAATGCAACAGCTTTCAAAKTCGATGCATTGGTTGACATGTGTGAATCAATGGGCATCCAATTGGTACATTCAACCCCCTACTACCCTCAAGGTAATGSCCTGRCMGAATCATCCAATAAGAGCTTAATCAGAATCATCAGAAAGCTATTAGAGGAGAACAAAAAGAATTGGGATTCTAAACTAAAATTTTCTCTGTGGGTAAACAGAGTAGCTATCAAAAAATCCATAGGAACCTCTCCATTCAAATTGGTCTATGGAACTGATGCCATTTTTCCTGTTCAACTAGTTTTACCAGTGGCTAAATTTTTTCAGGAAGAGCAAACTGAGTCAAATGATATGGTAAGAAGAATGCTCGATTTGGTAGAACTATAGCAGGTCCGTGAACAATTAGTGAACAAATCAGAGGCTCGTCAAAAGAGGATCAAGGATACTTTTGACAGGAAGGCAAAGGTAGATAATTTTCAGGTTGGTGATTGGGTTCTGAAATGGGATGCCCTCATACAGGATAAAGGAAAACACAACAAGTTTGATTCTTTTTGGACCGGTCNACTCAAGTACAACACAACAACAAATTCATTCTGCAAAGTCTGGGAGGTGAAGAAATGTTCGGTGGCCCAGTCAACGAGCAATTTCTAAAACTCTATTTTGTCTAAGGCTGTGAAGCCTGGTCATTGTAATTTTATTTTTAGTCTTTATTTTTACAGAATAACTCACTGCCCAATGGAAACACTAGTAGATAGTTTTAAGTTTTCTTTTTTCAGGAAAGGCATTGGTTATGTGGTTCTTGAAACCTCACAGGGAGGTGTTCATCCCCAATAGAATCCAGTGTTATCTCCTCAAATAAATTGATGGAGATTTTGCTTTTTAGGTGATAGATTGTGGTAAAAAAAAAAACTATTTCTAAATTTCTTAGGGTATGTTAGAGAGTCTATTTTCTATAAATAAACTTGGAAAGAGCTTTTGATTTGGTTTTGTTAAGGAAAAGAGAGAATCTCAGGTTTCAGTGGTTTAGGCGAGCCTAAAAACTTCTCATTAATCACCGAAAGCCTTCGTTCTCGATAGTTAAGGGGGAAAAGCAAAAACCCAGTTAACCACCGAAAAGGTTTCCACGGAAAAAAAAAGAAAAGCCCGTGCTTTCGCATGAGCTAGCTGTCAATTGGCATAATCATGAAGACATAACCATCAAAATTCCATGGAGGTGGCGAGGTATGCATGTTATTATCGCATCTATCCGAAGATTGATACCCTGTTGTCCTTTTAACTACATTTGTCATTTCAGAATTAAGGCTCGGCAGAGACACAGAAACTAATGTGTGATTCCGGACTAACAGAAGTGATTAGTCACATGGCCCCTCATTATCTCTAGTTACGAGGATACAGATCCATTATGACCCTAATTAATCTTTGTTTTGATTCCATTAATTACCAATTCGAATACGAGAGTCATTGTGACAGTCTTGAGCCCATGATTTCATCAAGTAAATGCATACTCAGAGGCCATAATCTCGTTTTTGTGGTGATTGCCAAGTGAAGTTCGAGTTCAGCAGATGGTTATCGAGCCAATTGTCATACCAATCAAGCCAAGTTGAGTCATCAGGTAGTTTGAATTTCATACTATTTCAATTTGATTTTATATCTCACCTAAAATAGAAATTTTTGGCTTTTATTCAGGCAGTCTGTTGTTTAGATTCGGTTAGTGGTTGAGCTATGCAATCAGAACTCGGAGTCAACCTGTCTCATTTGTTTTACTTTGAGTCATACTCCCTGTCACCCTAAATCATAGAGTCTTTATCTCCTTGGCACAAAGATTTTCCTAAATCACAGGTACAAGTCAGCAATTACTAAATGTCGAAAGCAGGGCCAGCCCTAAGGGATGAATTGGATGGAGGTTGGTACCTCGAGGCTCAACCTGAGGTGGCTGAGTTCTTCAAGAAAATTGGAGTCTATGAATATTCTGAAAAACTGACAGATTTCCACCAACAGGTGTCTAAAACCTTTGTTATCTCGTATGATGGAAGAGCAGCAACAGTGGGAAAAGAGGAGTTTGTGGTTGATGAGGCAGCCATAGTTGAGTTCACTGGTCTCCCTAGAACAAGGGATTTCTGGTTCAAATCAACCGTGCCTTCAAACATCAAATTTAGATCCTACCTATAACCTTTGCACAAGGATCTTATATGGAAAAAAGACATACCAATGTCTTATCTGGAACCTATGTGGCAATCTCTCCTGAAGGCAATCTTTGTCTATATCACCTGTTGAGGTAGATACAACAAGGTTATGTTTTACCACTTTAAGCTATTGAACCATTTCACAGGCAGGTCTCCCATCAATTTGCCTTTCTACCTGCATAAATCTCTCACAAAAATGGCTAGACAAGTCCAGGCGAAGACTACCAAAGTGTCCAACAGGTTGTCACACCAAGGGTTGATTACACTCATTATTAAAAAGTCCTTGAAGAAGAAACAAGTGGACTAGAATTACTTCTTATTTTGGAACGAGTTCCAAAATAATTTTCAACAGGATCAAAAGGGAAAGAAGTCTTCTTCTAAGAATTCCATCACCCCAAAGAGAAGTCGAAGAAAAAGGAAGGCTATCTCACCTCCAAGAGATCCGATAGAATCATCCTTTTCTAAAAGAAAAAGAACCAAAAGGAAATTATAGTTTGGTAAAGAGGGTGAGCAGACCAAGGACCTTGCTGAAGGAGATAACCCTTTGAACTTACCTTACAATGACTCAGAGCCAGAGTTGGAGTTAGCAGATACACAAGGTGATGAATAGGCTGAGAAAGTTGTAGAAGATTATCCCAACTTGCCCTCACTAACTCCTCCAGATGAGCATAGTCAACCATTAGCAAAAGCTTCTTCAAGCAAGCCTAAAGCATACAAGACTCAGAAAATCAATAAACTTCTGAAACAAATCTATGAGATGGAAGTTTTTGAAAGAGTCATTAAAAAGGAAAATACAGACTTGACTAAAAGAAATGTAGAAATTTTTAACATGAACCAAAGTCTCAAGGAAAAGCATGATAAAATAAAGGACAGGAACAGGGTGTTGATAAGAGAGAACATGAAGCTGTACAGACAGCTTAGACTTCTAAGGCTAAAGTTAAAAGACTCTCAACTTCCAACATAGGAACCAACAGGTTTGGAAACTCTATCTGACTTAGCTACAACAATGGTAGATATAGCACAGTCTTCCACACAACAAG
>JASDQU011444125.1:20651-31671 GCA_032191745.1 Picea mariana
AAATGATTCCTCCTTTTTGACACAAGTAGATTATGAAGAATCCCAGATGGATCAGGAGATTCATGAGGCAAGTATTGAAGAATCTGTCTATCAGACAGATGATCAGCAAGGTTATAATTTAAGATCTAAAAATGCTGCTCCTAAACCATTGCGCACTGCTCCTGTGAAGAAGAAAGAAGTTTCTACCAAGCAGCCTGCCACTCCTGTAAAGCAAACCCTCATTTCTGCAAAACAGTCGTATAAGCAATCTCAGCCCCAAGTCAAGGAGCAAGCTATCCTTAGATCTCCTTCTAGTGAGGTAAAAACTTCCAACAAATCATCATACTCTTTCAATTTCAAATCAAAAATTAAGAAAGTAAAAATACCTATGCCATTGACCGAACTTATGAAGAATGACATTTTCAAGTCTGCCATCCTGAAGTCCCTTGAACCAAAGAACTCTTCATCTACTAATTTTGTAAACTTACAAGATGACAAGCCAACAGTAACTATAGGGCCTATGATAGAAGATCGAGATGACTCTTGTCCACCTTTCTATATATCCCTAAATGTTCATGATAAGATCCTTCATAATTGCTTGCTTGATTCAGGAGCATCACATAATCTTATGCCCAAAGCAGTGATGGACGAGCTTGGGATTGAGGTCACCGAACCATATCATGATCTCTTCTCTTTTGACTCTAGGAAAGTCAGATGCCTTGGCCTCATAAAAGACCTTGTTATAAACCTTGCCTAATTGCCAATGAGAAGCATGGTAATGGATGACGTGGTTGTTGATATCCCACCCAAGTTCGGACTCCTCTTGTCATGTCCATGGAGCAAAAGGTCAGGGGGTACCTTGCAGATGGATCTTTCATATGCTATGATCTTGGTGTTTGGAGGAGAGCTAAAAATACTTTACAGAGAGAATCAACTTGCCTACATCATCAGTGATGCAAAAAATTCTATAAATCATCCTATTTATGCTGTGGACACAGACTATGGCTCATGTATTCTTCAAATAGATGATTCTCAGTCAGATCCTTTGCAGCTTGTGAAGCCCACTGAACAACAAACTGATGAAAAAGGTGCTCCAGTTTGGACTATGTGTGTTGATGGTGCCAGCACAAAAGATTCAACAGGTGCAGGGGTAGTTTTGAATTCTCCTTTGGAGGAGGCTATGCATTTGTATTTTAAGCTTGATTTCAAAATTACTAACAATATAGTAGAGTATGAGGCTTTGATATTGGGCTTAAACACAACCAAGGAGATGGGGATTAAAGGATTAAAGGTGTTTGGAGATGCGGATCTCATCATACAACAAGTAAACAATACTTTCCAAGCAAAGCATGTTAGATTGAAAGCCTACAGGGATGAGGTATGGAAAATTAGAGATTCTTTTTCCATTTTTGACATTTCCTATATACCCAGAGATATGAATCATCTCGTGGATTCCCTTGCTATTTCAGCCAGCCTGTTTATTCCTCCCATGCCTCCGAGGCTCAATTATGAAATCCAAGTCAAATATAGACCATCTTTGCCCGACAATATTAAAAACTGGAAAGTTTTTGAGGATGATGATGAACTTAATAGATTTCTCCAGGTGGTAGATGAATTTTCTAATATGCATGTCGACCAGCAAAATCAAAATGTAGAGGAATCCTAGAAGCCTAAGCTAAAAAAAAAATTGGGTCAGCATGATATTGTTCAATTGCCTAACAATTATATACCTCGGGGTTTGGTACCTCTTGAAAAGCTATTCGATCATAACAATGTCCCCTACAAGCCAGATAAGAAGGAAAAAGAGCCTGTTGTTCATGAGCACAACATAGGAATCAAAAGCCAACCTAAATTCATAAATCTGTCCTCTGAATTGACTAATGATCAAAAGTCTGAATATTGCAGCATTTTGAAAGAATTCTCTGATGTTTTCACTTAGAAATACAGTGATCTGAAAAATTATGACCCTGAGATCATTCAACATAAGATCCCACTTGAAAAGGACACCATCCCTTTCAAGCAAAAGCTCAGACTTATTAGTCCTCTTATTTTGCTTGTAATTGAAAGAGAAATCAAAAAGCTTCTTGATGCTAAGATCATAATCCCTTTAAGATACTCTAAATGGCTTGCAAATCTAGTAATAGTGAGAAAGAAAAATGGTGAGGTCAGGTTATGTGTGGACTTTAGGAACCTAAATAGATGCTCAAAGAAAGATAACTATCCCCTACCTAAGATGGAACATTTGCTGTAAATAATTTCAGGGGCTACTATTATGTCTTTCCTGTATGGTTTTTCTGGCTATAACCAGATTTCTATCCATCCTGATGACCAAGAGAAGACTACTTTTACTACTCCTTGGGGTACCTTCATGTACGCTAAAATGCCATTTGGATTAATGAATGTAGGGGCCACTTTTCAAAGGGCCATGGACATAGCTTTCGTGGGTGAGAAGGACAAATTTTTCCTCATCTATCTCGATGACATCACAGTTTATTCCAGTAGTCGTGAAGAACATCTAAAGCATTTAAAAAGAGTATTTCTGAAGTGCAGGCAGTTCGGGATTTCATTGAATCCCAAAAAGTCCCATTTTGCTCTCAGGAAAGGCAAGCTCCTAGGCCACATTGTCTCAACAGAAGGCGTGTAAATTGATCCAACTTAGGTGGAAGCAATTCAGAGGCTGTCCTTACCAAGGTCAAAAAAGGATATTCAATCGCTGCTCAGTAAGATTAATTTTGTTAGAAGATTTGTTCCAAATTTTGCAGAGCTAGTAAAACACATAACATGTATGTTGATAAAGGGATCTGAGACAAAATGGACAGACAATGCAAGGAATTCATTTCAGGATATCAAATAGGCTATCATGGAATCCCCGACTCTAATCAGTCCGTATTACAACAAGAGTTTCTATATTTTTTCCTTCGCTTCTTATGAGACGGTGGCAGCAATCTTGTTACAGAAAGATGATGACAGTATGGATCAGCCAGTTGCCTTCTTCAGCAAAACACTCAGAGATGATTAACTAAGGTATGATCCTATTGAAAAACAATCCTATGCTCTCATAAAATCTTTAAAATATTTAAGAATTTATATCCTCTACTCAAAAGTCATTGCATATGTTCCTTCACCCTCCATGAAAGATGTTTTGACTCAGCCTGATATTGATGGAAAGAGAGATAAATGGATCACAAAGTTAATCAATTTTGACATAGAAGTGAAGCCCACCAAATTGGTAAAAGTCCAAGGCCTTGATAAGCTTTTAGCAGAAGAAAATCATGAGCCGCTAGACATAAATTTCATAGGGAAAAATTCAACGAGTTTGCAGACGGAGGTGGTAGCAGAAGGACAACATAACAATCAAGAGGTGGTGGAGCATTTGTCTTCTTGTGAATGGTACTCAGGTATTATACATTTTTTACAAAAGCTAGAGGTTTGTCCTAAACTTAGCATGACTCAAGCCCGAGCCCTTAGGTTCAAAGCCATCAAATTTTGCATTTACAATAATCTGTTATATTGGAAAGACCCTGCTGGTTTACTACTCAGATGTTTAGACAAAGAAGAGTCAGTGGAAGTTATACATCAGTTTCATTCAAGTTTTTGTGGATGTCATCATTACTGGAACACCACAGTTCATAAAATTCTAAGGGATGGTTACTATTGGCCTTTTCTTTTCTCAGATGTGTGTGCCTTTATCAAAGCTTGCGATAAATGTCTACCCCTAAGACCAACTAAAATTTCTACCACTAAGACCTATAGCCGTGAATGGCCCTTTTCAGCAATGGGTTTTAGATTTTATAGGGGAGATAAATCCTTCGTCTAGTGGTCAACATAAGTAGATATTAGTGGCCACATATTATTTTACAAAATGGATAGAGGCAGTTCCCACCAGGAATGCCACTGATCAGGTTGTCATGAAATTTCTTTATGAAAACATCTTGAGCAGATTCGACTGCCCCAAAAGGATGGTAACGGATAATGCAACATATTTCAAAACCAATGCATTGGTTGACATGTGTGAATAAATGGGCATCCAATTGGTACATTCAACCCCCTACTACCCTCAAGGGAATAGCCTAGCCAAATCATCCAATAATAACTTAATCAGAATCATGAGAAAGCTGTTAGAGGAGAACAAAAAGAATTGAGATTCTAAACTAAAATTTTCTTTGTGGGCAGACAGAGTAACTATCAAAAAATCCATAGGTACCTCTCCATTCAAATTGGTCTATGTAACTAATGCCATTTTTTCTGTTCAGCTATTTTTACCAGTGGCTAAATTTTTTCAAGAAGAGCAAACTGAGTCAAATGATATGGTAAGAAGAATGATCAATTTGGTAGAATTGTAGCAGGTCCATGAATAGTTAGTGGACAAATAAGAGGCTCATCAAAAGAGGATCAAGGATACTTTTGACAGGAAGGCAAAGGTAGATAATTTTCAGGTTGGTGATTGGGTTCTAAAATGGGATGCCCTCAGACATGATAAAGGAAAACACAACAAGTTCGATTCTTTGTGGACCAGCCCTTTGCTGATAACTCAAGTACAGCACAACAACACATTCATTCTGCAAAATCTGGGAGTTGAAGAAATGTTTGGTGGCCCTGTCAACGAACGATTTCTGAAACTCTATTTTGTCTAAGGATGTGAAGCCTGGTCATTGTAATTTTATTTTTAGTCTTTATTTTTACAGAATAATTCCATGCCCAATGGAAACACTAGCATATAGTTTTAAGTTTTCTTTTTTTAGGAAAGGCATTGGTTCTGTGGTTCTTGAAACCTCATGGGGAGGAATTTATCCCCAGTAGGAGCCATTGTTATCTCCTCAAATAAATTGATGGAGATTTTTCTTTTTAGGTGATAGATTGTGGTCCAAAAACAATTATTTCTAAATTTCTTAGGGTATGTTAGAGAGTCTATTTTCTGTAAATAAACTTGGAAAGAACTTTTGATTTGGTTTTTTCAAGGAAAAGAGAGAATATCAAGTTTTGGTGGTTTAGGCTAGCCTGAAAAGTGCTCATTAACCACAGAACGCCTTCGTTCTCGGTAGTTAAGGGGGAAAAGCAAAAGCCCAGTTAACCACCGAAAAGGTTTCCATGGAAAAAAAAGAAAAGTCCATTCTTTCACACGAGCTATCTTTCAATTGGCATAATCATGAAGACATAACCACCAAAATTCCATGGAGGTGGTGATGTATGCATGTTATTATTGCATCTATCTGAAGATTGATACCCTGTTGTCCTTTTAACTACATTTGTCATTTCATAATTAAGGCTTGGCAGAGACACAGTAACTCATGTGTGATTCCCGACTAACAGAAGTGATTAGTCACATGGCCCCTCATTATATCCAGTTACGAGGATATAGATCCATTATGACCCAAATTAATCTCTATTTTGATTCCATTAATTACCAATTCGAATCTGAGAGTCATTGTGACAGTCTTGAGCCCATGATTTCATCAAGTAAACGCATACTCAGAGGCCATAATCCCATTTTTTTGGTGATTGCCAAGTGGAGTTCGATTTAAGCAGATGGTTATCGAGCCAATTGTCATACCAATCAAGCCAATTCGAGTCATCAAATAGTTTGAATTTCATACTGTTTCAATTTGATTTTATATCTCACCTAAACTTGAAATTTTCGGCTTGTATTTAGGCAGTCTATTGTTTAGATTCAGTTAGTGGTTGATCTATGCAATCAGAACTTTGAGTCACCCTGTCTCATTTGTTTTACTCTAATTCATACTCTCTGTCACCCTAAATCATAGATTCTTTGTCTCCCTGGCACGAAGATTTTCCTAAATCAAAGGTACAGGTCAGCAATTACTAAATGCCGAAAGCAGGGCCAGCCCTAAGGGCTGAATTGGATGGAGTTTGGTACCTTGAGGCTCACCCTGAGGTGGTCGAGTTCGTCAAGCAAATTGGAGTCTATGCATATTGTGAAAAACTGGTAGATTTCCACCAACAGGTGTTTGAAACCTTTGCTATCTCGTATGATGGAAGAGCAGCAACAGTGGGAAAAGAGGAGTTTGTGGTTGATGAGGCAGCCATAGCTGAGTTCAGTGGTCTCCCTAGAATAGTGGATTGCTGGTTCAAATCAACTGTTCCTTCAAACATTGAATTCAGATCCTACCTATAGCCTCTGCACAAGGATCTTATATGAAAAAAAGACATACCAATGTCTTATCTGGAACCTAAGTGGCAATCTCTCCTGAAGGAAATCTTTGTCTATATCACTTGTGAAGGTAGATACAACAGGGTTATGTTTTACCACTTTAAGATATTGAACCATTTCACAGGCAGGTCTCCCATCAATTTTCCTTTCTACCTACACAAATCTCTCATAGAAATGGCTAGACAAGTCCAGGCGAAGCCTACCAAAGTGTCCAACAGGTTGTCACACCAAAGGTTGATTACACTCATTATTAAAGAGTCCTTGAAGAAGAAACAAGTGGACTAGAATTACTTCTTATTTTGGAATGAGTTCCAAACTAATTTTCAATAGGATGAAAAGGGGAAGAAGTATGTTGCTAAGAATTCCATCACCCCAAAGAGCAGTCGAAGAAAAAGGAAGGTTATCTCACCTCCAAGAGAGCCAACAGAATCATCCTCTGCTAAAAGAAAAAGAACCAAAAGGAAATTACAGTTTGGTAAAGAGGGTGAGCAGACCAAGGACCTTGCTGAAGATGATAACCCTTTGAACTTACCTTACAATGAATTAGAGCCAGAGCAGGAGTTAGCAGAGACACAAGGTTATGAACAGGCTGAGCAAGTTGCAGAAGATTATCCCAACTTTCCCTCACCAACTCCTCCATATGAACATAGTCAACCATTAGCAAAATATTCTCCAAGCAAGCCTAAAGCATCCAAGACTCAGAAAATCAATAAACTTATGAAACAGATCTATGAGATGGAAGTTTTAGAAAGAGTCATTAAAAAGGAAAATATAGACTTGAATGAAAGAAATGTAGAACTTTTTAACATGAACCAAAGTCTCAAGGAAAAGCATGATAAAATAAAGGACAAGAACAGGGTGATGATAAGAGAGAACATGAAGTTGTACATACAACTTAGACTTCTGAGGCTAAAGTTAAAAGAATCTCAACCTCCAACAAAGGAACCAACAGGCTTGGAAACTCTAGTTGAGTTAGCTACAACAATGGTGGATATACCCTGGTCTTCCACACAACAAGTTAAAGCTCCGAGATCTGTACGAGCAAGAGCTGCATCATCAAAGAGGCCTTGAACATTCAACAAAGCATCAAAGTAATCAATTTTTGCAATTTTGAATTTTTGGACAAAGCTAAGTTTTCGGTGGTTTAGGCGAACAGGATGACTGTTCATTAACCACCGAAAGCAAAGCTTTAGATAGTTAATACACCCAGAATTCCTCTATGTTAACCACCGAAACCTGTAACTGGCCAGAGAAAGCTAAATTTTGCACAGATCAAAGTTTTACTATTCCAAATCATTTGAAAACACCTGCAATGGAAAGATGTTGAATTATAGATTTAGATTCAAGATCCATTTTTGGTGTATAAGGATTAGAAAAGGTAACCAAGTTGGTTTTACTACCTATTTTTGGTGGCAACAAATTAGGATTTTTTCACAACTCAACAAATTCAAATTTTATCTCTTGGAAGAGTTATCAATCAGCCTTGGAAGGCTATTCTGCACTGCACAAGGACTCTACAAGATCTAAAGACCATGAAATGTGGAATTGACGTCATTTTGAGGACCATTCCTTATCTTTTGCAAGTTAGTTTTGACTTTCTATTTTAGGCATATCTGATCCATTAATTCAAGATCTAGACACTGTGTTGTAAAAGCTATAAAGCTGAAAACAAAAGATGAACTAAGGGTTCGATTTTGAGTTCTACATTCTACTGTTTTGTATGAAAGACAGTTTCTGTAATATATCAAGCCTGCAAGCTTCTTTCATTTGTTATTGTCAGACCCTCCTTCATCTTTGTCTATGCATATGAGTGGAATTCGTTCTTTTGTCTCTCTCTAATGGTCCTATGGTAACTGTCATCTTACTTTTGATTGTTAAGAAAGGATCATAAGCATCTTTGACTAGTTTGTTGACCCATCATATATATGGTTTATGTATGTTTTGGTTAACCGATTGGTTTTCTTATCCATCTGTTATACAAACCTATCTGATAAATAKCTCTTGAAGGCCTTGTGTTGCATGCATATAGTTAGACTGTCTTGAAGATACAATCCAGAGATTAGGATATTCATCTTGATCGAAACCCTCACTTATCATTGAGAAAATAGTTTCCAAAAAKATTAAGTTACCAGGCATCTCTGACTTACAGCCCAKGGGAGTTTCCTGGAGTGATAACAAAGCCTACCAAATGATTTTGTGAAAATGAGAAACCAACCAAGATATTATTTGATGAAGTATTGAACACATTATTTAGAATAGTCAAACTTGATAATGAACAAAAGGAGAAAACATAATCATAATTTAAATGAAAGTAAACAGTTGATAAAAATTAATGCTTTGTTTAAATTAAGATTTCTATGCTCGTCTCTCCTTCATTCAAATTTGATCAAATCTGAACAAATGTCATAGAAAACATTTGTCCAATAAGCTTTATGCCTGTAAAATCATTGTTATTAATCCATTTCTTCAACCAAGCCATTCTCATAGAAAATAAATTTAATAAGGAAGAGGTAATAACAAACTCCCAAATTATGAAACTCATCCATCAACATAAAAACTATGTAGAAAGCAAAATGAAATGACATTTGAATTTAATGAAATTCAAACCAAACAAAAGAAAAGAATATAAACTCAAACCAATCTCGAAAGAAACAAAACTAATACCAATCCAATCAATTCAAAGTGAAACAAACGAACAATCCAAGTAAAATTTAGAGGGACCCTAGATTTTGATTAAAGAAAGAGAAGGGGGTTGTTGCGGGAAGCCAATAGGTTTTTCATTCATCCAAGTTTAAGTTTTCCCTCAACTACTCATGGTTACAGTTAGATAAGGGAATGCAAATCCTTCCTACAACATAATACTAGTCTGTAACACCCCAGGTTTCAAACCCCCATTTTAAATAATGTATTATTACAATGCTAAGAGGCCTGAGTGCCCAAACAATTATTAAAGTGCCAATATGCCCAAGAAATGTAATGTTTTGATCATTATTAATAATAAACACATCGTTGGCTGCTAGACGAACAAGGACTATAGTTATAGGGGGCTATGATTCCACAAGAGAGGGGTCTTGAGGGGATAAATATTTATTCCTATGTTAATTACCCTATTTTCCTAAGGGAGGGGATCGGTTACGTGATCTTCTTGGGGAAGTCCAGGAGGTTCTTGATCCCATGAAAATACTTAAACCCATACCTGGTATGATTGTGGGGTTGGTCATTGGCTCATCCACTCCTTCACTCCTACATTCATACCATTCTTTCCCTCGCGCCCTTTCTTTCACTCACTCACCCATTCATTGATCCATCCCCACCTGCTTCTTGGTTGGGTAAAGGAAAATGAACTGTTGAATATTAGCCATGGGATAGTTGGTTGTAATGGTCACTGGTGCAATCCATCCATGTCTTAGGGCTTGCATGTCTGAGATGCGTTGGCATGTGACTTGTTTTGTTCACAACTGTGAGTCTTGAGAGTTCTAGCATTGCGATTCTGGACCAACTCTGCTAGAGTCCCTAGAAAAAGAAGGAATGCCTAAGGGACTGAATGGAAGAGAAGGGTGGAGGTCCATTCTCTTGGGTGGTACAAGCTGGGTGGAAGAGAGTTAGGTACTTGGATTGTTGTGGGTGTTGGGAAACCTGTGACAACTTGAGAGCTAACTGGTCTGGGAGCCTAAGTACACTTTGGAACTGTCCTTGTGGATTCATAGTCCTGGCTCGGGGCCGACACTGTTGTTGAGATTTGGAGCGGTGGTGTTTACTGTTGGGTGGAACGTCCTTGGTCTACAGCTAGTTGGTGTCTCCTTTTTATAAAGATAAGTGCTCTCTATTGTGATATTATTATTTGTGTATGAATGTATTCCGCTGTGTATTTTAATTATCATTTAACTGAATCTTAGATTATGCATGCTTGTTGGATATTGCAGTGCATGTCCTTAAATCTCGTATCTCAAGCGTCGAATCGTCCGAGGTGAATCTTGGTCATCTAATCCAGAAGAGACATGGCGTAAATATGTGGATTTCGGGTGAAGGCATAAAGTAAGCCTCAACTATCTGATTCAAGGGGACACGTGGACGAATCCTATGTACTTCGAGGAGGTTTGAAGTTGAKATTTCTAAAATCTGAAGATCCGAAAGGATCTCAGCCATTGATCTATTGAGAGCTATGTTTCACTAGATCTAGGGCTTCGGATAAAAGATAGTGGGGCCAAATAAGATTTGAAATTTGAGATTTCTGAAGTCCGAAGACCCGAAGTAATCCTTAACTGTCAGGTTAAGGAGGAAACGTGGTGCATATCTGTGGAATATGGGTGAAGACCTGAAGTGAATCTTAGTCATTGGATCCAGGAGGAAACAGGGCGACAGATTGGCCAGTTCAGGAATTCAGAGTTTGGGAGAATTGGAAGTGTGCTAGTATGGAAACTCTTGAAGTCTTGAAGCCCAAAGAGCCAAAGTGATGGGGCATGATGACATCACCTAGAGGTGATGTGGATACTAGAATTCCCAAAGTGACATGTCTTGTAGACGTCACTTGGGATGTGTGCCATGTGTCAGTAAGTTTTGGGAATTTGGAGTATTGAAAAGTTAGTTAGAACATGACATGTGGCACCCACCTGATTGGGCCACGTGTTTGCTTCCAGTATTTCGCCACATGGTGACAGATCGTGTAGTCTGGAGACTTGGCACTCCAGTGGGAAAATATGTGATAGGTTGCGTTGGGTTGAAAACTCCCAAAGGCCCGAAGGTTGGAGTACATATCAACCATTTATTCTAGAAGACACACGTCAAAAGATCGTCGACTTCGGATGAAATCACTCCGGGAGAAAGTGTAGGAGGAAAGTATTGAAACTTATGAATCCTGAAGAGCCAAAGTGA
>JASDQU011444126.1:0-19818 GCA_032191745.1 Picea mariana
CTTCGACATAGATGAATGCTTCACGGTACGTGAGTTGACCCCTGTGCTGCATAGGCGTTCAACACTCCCCATGGAGACACAGTGGGTCGGATGTAGCCTTTGTCCATCATTTCCTTTAGTTGTAGCTTGAGCTCAACTAGCTCGAATGTACTCATCCTATAGGGTGTCCTAGACACTGGCACCGCTCCTGGTGCAA
Organism: Picea mariana; assembly: GCA_032191745.1. NCBI lineage: Eukaryota > Viridiplantae > Streptophyta > Pinopsida > Pinales > Pinaceae > Picea > Picea mariana. The sequence goes on from JASDQU011444126.1 coordinate 197, forward strand.
GTTCTATCGAGAAGTCAATGTCTCTTCTTGGAGGTAGACCTAGTACCTCTGTTGGAAACATGTCTCTATACTCTCTTAAGATGGGGTGGTCCTCTAGGTTCAGTTTGTCATCCTCAACAGATTCTAACACCTGTATTGCATATAGAGGACACCCCTTTCTGCAATACTTTTTCATTTAAAGGGTTGATATTTGTCTCACTGAGACAAGCTTCTGAATCCCTTGGAGGGTCATCTTTCTCCCTTCTCCATTTACACATTCTAAAGTTTTATGGTAACAGTCCAACTTAGTTTTATAAGTAGCCAACCAATCCATACCAATCAACAAGTCATAAGATCCTAGGGGTAGTGTGTTAAGGGTCGCTTGGGTGGGCAACCCATCCATGATGAATTGGCAAGCTGGTAAGACCTCTGTTACTTTTTTCTTGGTTCCAGTGGCTAGTTGTACCAACCATGGCTTAACATGTCTAACTGGTTGCAGTTTACATTTATCAACAGTCTCAGGGACCACATAACTCAAATTAGAACCAGGGTCAATTAAAATAGAAACTAGATGGTTGGTGATCATACCTTCCATCTCCACCACTAAAGCTTGGTGGTCGGCTTGTTTATTATCCAAAGCTGCATAAATCCATGGCATGCTCCTAGCCACATCATTGACTGTGGTAGCTTCCTAGATGTTGTAGACTCTCCTACTGTTTTGCTGCCTATGTGGGCAATCCCTTAGTAGATGTTTTTCTCCGCAACCCCAAAATTTCAAGGGTTCTCTCTTTGGGTTATCGATCTTTCCTGGGGTTGATCCAAAAGGTTTATTTCCACTATGAGAGGGGAAATTCTACTGATACACACTTCGAGTAGGAAGGATCATCCTTGAATCCTTCCTATAGTTCTTAAATCTTGAGGATTTAAGCCCCTTCTTCTTGAATCCCGAACTACTCTTCTTCTTCCAGTCCTCGCGAGGTTCTGTCTGACACCTGAACTGTTCATGACAATACCTTGCCTTTCAGATAGTGTCTTCTAAGGTCTCTGGCTCATCAAACACAATCTTGTTCCGATAGGTCTCAGGTAACCCACTGATAAATCGTTGGACTTTTACCTTTTCATCTTTTATGTAGGGAACATACCTCAGCAGCTCAAGGAATTTATTGATATACTCCTCTATGCTTAGTTGTCCCAGCTTGAGTTCATAGAACTCCTTAGTCTTCCCGTCAAAGTATTTCTCTGACAGATACTTCTCCTTGAAGTGTTTCTCAAACTGTTTCCATGATAAGCCTTTTTCATGGATTCCCTTCACATTCTTAAGATCCTCCCACCAGATGGAAGCCTTTCCATTCAGGTTGAAGATGGCTATTTGAGCCTTCAAGTTTTTAGAATAGTCATGAACTCTGAAGTACTTCTTTAAACCAAGCATCCAAGCTTCTACCTCTTCCCCCTTCTCAATCTCTCCATTGAAAGAGGGTGGTTTGGCTTTCTTGAACTCTTCAGGGTCGTGACTTTTGGAATGCTTTCGCTTCTTTCCTTTCTTTTGAGAATGTGAGCTAGTTTTGCTACTAGAAGATCCCTCAGAGTTGTCCGTTCCCTTTACAGAGGACTCTCTCGATGAGCGTTCCTTGCCTCCAGGTTGGGTCTTCCTCGAGGTATTTCTCCCTGTGTGGCTACTTATGGGACCACGTTTTCGTATTTCAGGTGGACTTTGACTTCTCTCTGTATGTTGTCGATCCACATGGTTGGTTGCAGGTCCATGCTACAGCTGCCTCTGTATATCGAATAAGCTCTGCAACAAGACTACATTGATTTCTGTTTGTTTCTCTTGCTCCTTTATCAATCTCTCGTTGTCAGCCCTGCAAACTCTGTAATTCGGCCATAAGGCTTCTTACAGTTTCAGCTATATTCGGAGGGGTCTCCACCGCCCTCCTCTCGTCAGATTCTTCGTCTCTATTGTGGGAGCCCTCCCCCACTTCATGGTGCGTCGCCATCCTTTATGCTTGTGATTTGTCATGATTCACTAACTGTTGGAGTGTTGACAAAACACTTATTGTTAGCCAACAGTCTATTAGTTTATGAACAACATACAATTCAAATTTCTTAAATACACACACACAGTAGAAAGTTTTATTCTTTCCCTCAGTAAAAGTTTTAACTAGACTCTTTAGAGAAGTAGTAAGATAAGGTGTCACCCTTAAGATTTCTTTAAACATGGTTTTTAAGCGACTCGTCCATGAGCCCAAGCAGGCCAAGTGTTGTAACCATGCTCTGATACCAATTTGTAACAAACCCACGGTGGGGACTCGAATTTTCACTCTTCTTAGGAGAATCAAAACCACCATTCGGGGTCTCTATTCCATTCTGCTCTTCTAGAGCTTTCCAGCCACGATCTCCATGCTCCGAAACAAGCTCAGATCAAGCAAATATCGTCTCCCAAGATCTTCAGGTTCTTTCATCCCCCTATACTTGCATATGACGACGGGCTATGACCAGGCGCCAAGAAGACCACCACGCCAATCCTCCAGAGTGGCAAACGTCCGAAGTTCACGATCCGATGGCGCGTGTCCTCAAGGATTTCGACGACCCTGATTTACTTCGGGACTTCGGCGATCGGGAGTTTCAAACATCCCTACACCTTTTTCCTCCGAAGTACTCCGTACCCAAAGTTACAGATCGAGCGCCACGCATCCCTTATGATCGACGGCTATGATCTTCTTCGGGACTTCGGCGTTCGGGAGTTCCGAGCACTCCAACTCTTTTTCCTCCGAAGTACTCCGTACCCGAAGTTCCAAATCAAGCGCCACGCGTCCATATAAATCAATGGCTCGGGTCCACTTCGAGACTTCGATGTTCGAGAGTCTCAGACGTTCACACAACCTTTTCTCCCAAAGTGACTTCACCCGAATTCAATGATCTGTCGACACGTGTCTCTTTCAAATCGACGGTCAGGATTTACTTCGGGAGTTCTCAACTCTCGTGACCCCACTTTCTTCCGAAATGGAAGATCTGCTGACACCTATCCTCCATTGACGAACGACTCAAATCAACTTCGACTCTGCAGCCTTCGGGAGTTCTTGTTCAAAACATCCCCTTTTCTCCCGGAGTAACTTTCCTCCGAAGTGCAGGGTCTGACGAAACTTGTCCCTTTGGCTTGGACAGCTCAGATCTACTTCGACTCTTCGGTCTTTGGGAGTGCGAACCTCTCCACACTTGCTTTCTCCCAAAGTGCTTACACCCGAAGTCAACAATCCGTCGACACGTGTCTCCCACAGATCGACGGTTGCAAATCACTTCGACTCTTCAGGCTTCGAGGGTTTCAACCTCTCCACACTCGCTTTCTCCCGTAGTGCTTATACCCGAAGTCGACAATCTGTCGATGCGTGTCTCCCACAGATCGACGGCTGCAAATCGCTTCAGCTCTTTGGACTTCAAGAGTTTCAACCTCTCCACACTCGCTTTCTCCCGGAGTGCATACACCCGAATTCGACGATCTGTCGACACGTGTCCTTCCTCTCAGATCGATGGCACAGACGGACTCTGTTGCTCCACGAATTTCCAAAGGAACTCGCGACTGTCCACCTGGTAACTTTTCTAGGTCTGACGGTCATGATCCGGCCAATACCGATTTGTTCATCGATCGACGGTTCAAAGTGATTGCGGGGCCCCAACGTGCGCACTCTTTATCAAAGAGCTCAACCTCCACAATCTGAAAAGTACTCGCCCAACTCGGTCTAATCGGGGTCGTTGATCTTCCAACCCAACGAGATCAACGGCGTTGGTGAATTGCAGGCCGCGAACTAGCACGTTCGCTAATTTCACCTTCGCGCTCCGCAATGATTCCCAACCATCAATTTAATCGAGCGCCTGGTGTTTGATTCGTTAGCTCCAGTGGGTCTTTAAGTCGATCTAACAACTGGGATAGCTTCTCCTCCCAATCAACAGCGCACATCCATCTCCGCTGTCAGGTTCTTAAGTCATCTACGGCTCTTGTTACTCCGGTAGTTCGAGTAACTGTGACTATCGTGAAGTTTGACATCTCAGAGCTTCGAACTCCCAAAGTTCCGAAGCCTTCATGAGCTAACTCCTTTTAGCGCAGGGTTCCTAGACCCAGGTCACATGGACCTTTAGATGACTCTCGAGCTATGAGCTCTACTCTTTAGCCAGGTTTTGACTAAGGTCGTGGGTGCGAATTCACGATTTTCCAGACTACTGGTTTGAAGGAAACACCTTCCTAGTTCGCAACACCTTAAGTTTTGAAACTAGGTGGTGTAAACTTGTGAAGTTACCGAGACAGTAGCAGTGCCAAGAGGCTTATTCTGATTCCGGAGCTGTGAGGTAGCTCCTTGGGGAAAACACCGTCGAGAACTAAACTGGGGCACACGGGAAAAATAGAAGCACAAGTCCTCAAGGAAAACAACGTATATACAAAATTTAACCTTTTCAGTGCAAAACCATTTACAGATAAGTAAATACATGCATGCAACTATTAATTCCCAATTCAACACAAAGTATGGAAACACTTATCAGAACCAGACAACGTGAAGCGACTGTTAGAGAGGGTGCTCGTTTCCACCCAACCATAGGCTCAGTCACTCCTAACGGATTTACCACTAGCCACCCCCAAGCTAGACCACGATGTTTTTTGATTGGATATCTTCTTCTAGCTCAGAAATAGATAGGGACGAAGGTTACTCTCCTTCTCCCTATTGATGAATGCAGCTATGGGAGACATCCTCCAGCTTACAAACCTGTGAGATGTGGAACATAGCAGCTATGGGAGACATCCTCCAGCTTACAAACCTGTGAGATGTGGAACATAGCAGCTATGGAAGTCTTTCTCTCAGCTTACAAACCTGAGAGAAAGCCCCTAAGAAGGGTATGTGGTTCCTGCCTGAGACAGAGCTAAGAACGTAGAGATGACCTCCTCCATTCAGAGAGTTGAGAAGAACTCCAGATGATTATGCAATGGAAAAGTGATCTGTTGAGTTAGGACATGCCTGTGGCTGAGCACAAGGTGAACGTGTAAAATCCCAAAGTGTTGGGTGCATCGTCATGAGAACAGAAATGAAGATGATGTATTAGCCTCCTCTGAGCAGCAGAGTTGACGAGAAGACTCCAGATGATTCTTCTGTCGGTGGCAGTGGGAAAGCAAATCTGTAGAGTGGACGTCCCTGTGGACGAGCATAGGTGAACATGTGAAGACCTGATTCTTTTGTGTAATGCAGTGAATCAGAGCTATGACATCCCTATGGATGTGCCCCTAGTGGATGAGCACTAGTAGGTGTATCAGATCCTTTGCTATATGTTCTTCAAGAGTCAGACCTGCCTATAACCCTAATTGTTATATAAAGGGTACTGGTCGGCCCCACCTTAATGTGATTAATAATAAATGTAAAAGATAATTAATATTAATATTAATATTAATTATAATAATAATAATATATTATACAGTGACTTAGAGAGGTCGGCCCTGTTGAGCCAATAGACGCCTTTGTTGATTGGACAAGTCTAATATAAGTAAGGGATGATTCCCCATTGTGGAATCATATCTTTCTTGTGAGTTTGGAAATTTCAGCAAACTCATCTACTTGGGAAAAGGTGTGCACCACTCTTGGGCGCTAGTCTTCTAGGGTTTTAAGCACCCTCTTGTGTGCTAAGGTTTATCTTGGTGGAGGTCTTTCTCTTGAAGAATATAGCAAAGGATTTGGTTGGGTTTTCTTCCCTTGTTGAGGAGGGTTTCCCAGGATACTTCTTGTGTTTTTGTGCATGGTGTTTCTTCTTGTGATCTTGGTTGCTGCAACATTATTGTTTATGGTTAAGTGAAATGCTAAAATGAAATGAACTTCATGCTTAACCTAGCTTTTGAAAAATCAACATGGTATTAGAGCATAGGTCTTGAAGAACCCATTGCACAAGCTACAAACTTTTATCAGCCATCTCTCCTCTTCTGCAGAACCGTACAACCCTCCGAGGTTTCCAGAAAATCAGTACGGCCTCCTTCTCAGTGGTGTTTCAGCCCTTAATACTTGGACGCTGGGGCTACTTTGGCATAGAAGAGTACGGCCTCTTCCAGCGCATCTCCAGAGACTCTCAGAGTGATTCCGATCATTTTGAATTTTTGGCCCTAGGGTTTCTAGGGTTTCACTAATTTCTGCAGAAATTTCAGAATTAGGGTTTCTGCAAACTCATTGAAGGAGCTCTTCAGCTCACCAGTATTCTCCTTTCCAAGGCTTATTGTTGGCAGTCATAAGTCCAATAAAACCTAAAACTGCTAGCCTAGCCTAGCCTAGCCATTAGGTTTTCTAGCCTAGTTGACAAAGGGTTGTGAAGAATCTAAAATTATGATGAACAAAAACTATGATGGAAGACAAGCTTGATGAATCAAGCAAACTTCAAAGTTCTTGAAAGACAAGACTTCAGAGGAAGACTTATTGTGGGTAAAGGGTTTACCAGAGACAACTATCAATGAATTAAAGGAAGATGTCGTCGGGACAAGGAAGCCAATCACCTACTCAAGCCCTCACATTGAAGGACCAGCTTCAAAATAACAAAGATGACAAAAGGTGACACCATGACTATATTCTTAATAAAGATCTCAGAGGATAAAGATCAGCCAAAAACCATTGGAGAAATCATATCAGCATCCTCAGGTATGCACTTGTATATATTATTTGTATCATTGTCATGAGTGAAATTGCAGGAGGAAGGAACCTTTGTTGAAGTTATGGATCCAGAGGGATCTTAGTGCATTCAGAAAAACAACACACTCAAAGTAAAGACCCCAGGTTTGATTGTTGTAATTGTCATTCCTCTAACCTATATTTCTAAAAGTTTGCTACATTACAAGTAGTTGTTGTAGTTGTGACAATATTCCTTAAAATGTTTTGATGTACTCATTATTCTCCTTTAGGAAATATTCTTGTGTTGGTTCTTTTTGTTTTCTTGTTCCAGATAGGTTAACAAGAAAAGAAGATGCTTATCCTTCAGAGGGAGTCACTTGACTCAGAAGGAGCCAAAACCATTTGAGAAAGAAGAAGAATAGAACCATCATTGAGACAACCAATGCTACAAAGCATGTTCAGAATCTTTATAGGATTCCATGGGAAGAAGCATGCATGACACAGTATATGTGCAGAACAAAAGTCTTCACCAGACTTTGAAAAACATAAACTCCTGAAGAAGTCTTCACCCAAATGAAGCCTAAGATTGAACACTTCAGTTTATTTGGGTGCCCAATGTATTTTTCATGTACCCAAGAAGAAGAAGTCCAAGCTAAATCCTTTAGGAAGAAAGGATACAGTGAATCTTCAAAGACATCCCTAGTCAGAGACAAATTGAGACAAGCAGAGATGTTGTCCTTGAAGAAGAGACAGTTTTTTTTTAAAGACCCAGAGAATCTCAGATGGAGATTGACAATGAGACAATACCTTCTCCCCCTTCAGCAATTCAGAGGGAGACAGACATTACTCCAGGTGATCCAGTTGATATGTTCAAAGATATTGCAGTAGGGCATAAAATGCCTATCTAGACTCACTCTACAAGAGGCAGAGAAACATACAAGCCTCTCAAGGCACGTTCCGAGAAAGCAAAAGAGACCTTTGAGCTATCCTTTAGTCATGAGCCACTTCATTGATGCTGAGACTCCTTGTCTTAGAGAATCAACAAGAGAACCGGTATGGAAAAATGCCATAACAGAAGAATACCAGTATATCTTAGAAGAATGATGCATAAGATATTATTCAAGGACCAAAAAGGGAAGTCTATGGTAAAGCATGCAGCTGATGAAAGTGTCAAGAAATACAAAACAAGATCTATAGCCAAAGGTTTCTCACAAACAGAGGGACTTGTCTATGATGAGACACTTGATCCAGTGAACCAGATACACGTCCATCCATGAGTTGGAAACTATATCAGATAGATAGATTCTTGATAAGTTTGGATTTCAGCAAGAGTGTTGTTGATCCAAACCTATACCATCACTGTATTGGTGACGAGAGCCTGATCCTGATGACTTATTCAGAAAGTGTTGTTGTTACAAGTAATCCTTGACTTCTGAATTCGAGATGAAGAATCTGAGTATGGTGCACTACTTCTTGGGACAAGAAGTATGACAGATGACCTATAAGATTTTCCTGAGTCAAGGAAAATATACAGTGAAAATATTAAAGAAGTTCAGTATGACAGAATGCAAAATCCACCGTGTTGGATTTAAAGAAGAAGAATGATGATGATTCAGACAAGACTGATCCACAACTGATTGGGTCACTAATGTATCTGGTCAACACCAGACTTGATTCATACCATCCAGTGAATGTGCCTAGTCATTTCATGAGTCAACCGAGACAAACTCACTAGACAAACAGCAAAACATGTATTGAGATATATACGAGGCACAGTTGGATATGGCCTAAGATATGCCTCCAGTATAAACTTGAGTTTGCACGATATGCCGATTCAGATTGAGCAGAAAGTACATGAACAGGAAAATCACATCCAGTGGATGTTCTATCGTGAAGTTTTTTTTATGGTTTCCTAATGCAGCAGGAAACAAAACTCTGTAGCCTTGAGTACCACAGAGGCAGAGTATATAAGCATCAAGTGTGTGAAGCAATGTGGCTTCACAAGCTTCTGACAAATTTACTGGACCATGAGATGGATCCTATGATGATAACCAAAAGCCGTGAGTAAAGCTCCTTGAGAACCCAGTGTTTCCTGATAGATCGAAATACAATAAGATGAAATATCCCTATTTCAGAGATATGATGCAGAGGAAAATCGTACACATGCAGTACCTTCCTACACATGAGCAGATTGCAGATATCTTCACCAACTTAACTTCGTGAAGAATGGCTCATTAGTTGAAAGGGAGTGTCGATAACTCCAGCCAAGACAAAATTCAAAATACATCCGTGTGAGACTTGGCATGATAAAGAATGTCTCCCTAGCTGAGAGGGAGTGTTGATGAATGCAGCTATGGGAGACATCCTCCAGCTTACAAACCTGTGAGATGTGGAACATAGCAATTATGGAAGTCTTTCTCTCAGCTTACAAACCTGAGAGAAAGCCCCTAAGAAGGGTACGTGGTTCCTTCCTGAGACAGAGTTGGGAACATAGAGATGACCTCCTCCATTCAGAGAGTTGAGAAGAACTCCAGATGATTATCCAGTGGAAAAGCGATCTGTTCAGTTAGGACATGCATGTGGTTGAGCACAAGGTGAACGTGTGAAATCCCAAAGTGTTGGGTGCATCGTCATGAGAACAGAAATGAAGATGATGTATTAGCCTCCTCTGAGCAACAGAGTTGACGAGAAGACTCCAGATGATTCTCCTGTCGGTGGCAGTGGGAAAGCAGATCTGTAGAGTGGACGTGTCTGTGGACGAGCACAAGTGAACGTGTGAAGACCTGGTTCTTCTGTGTAATGCAGTGAATCAGAGCTATGACATCCCTATGGATGTGCCTCTAGTGGATGAGCACTAGTGGGTGTATCAGATCCTTTGCTATATGTTGTTCAAGAGTCAGACCTGCCTATAACCCTAATTGTTATATAAAGGGTACAGGTCGGCCTCACCTTAATGTGATTAATAATAAATGTAAATGATAATTAATATTAATATTAATTATAATAATAATAATAATATATTATAAAGTGACTTAGAGAGGTCGGCCCTGTTGAGCCAATAGACGCCTTTGTTGATTGGAGAAGTCTAATATAAGTAAGGGATGATTCCCCATTGTGGAATCATAACTTTCTTGTGAGTTTGGAAATTTCAGCAAACACATATACTTGGGAAAAGGTGTGCACCTCTCTTGGGCGCTAGTCTTCTAGGGTTTGAAGCACCCTCTTGTGTGCTAAGATTTATCTTGGTGGAGGTCTTTCTCTTGAAGAATATAGCAAAGGATTTGGCTGGGTTTTCTTCCCTTGTTGAGAAGGGTTTCCCAGGATACTTCTTGTGTTCTTGTGCATGGTGTTTCTTCTTGTGATCTCGGTTGCTGCAACATTATTGTTTATGGTTAAGTGAAATGATAAAATGAAATGAACTTCATGCTTAACCTAGCTTTTGAAAAATCAACACTCTCGTCTCAGTCTCTATTTCCCGCGATCAGAACACTCTTTTTTTCACAATTCTTCCTAGAGTCCCAAAGCTTTTGCACTCGTCTCTGCACTCTTCGTAGATTTTCCTCCCTGACCCCCACGCTTTCCTTTCTTGCCTTTCCCAACAAGATTGCATGTGGCCCAAATTCCCAGTCCGTGGTCAGATTTGGAAGCTTTACAGATGGGCGATCTGCCCCATACCCTCATTAACTCTTGAGGAGGTCTTCTCACCTACCAGCCTGACTGTAATTCATTCCTGGGTTAGAGGGTTGTTCTAATCCTGAGCAATTAAATCCATCACAGTACTGGTTCGGTGGAGGTTAACGCAACCATTCCTGGTTCCCTCCACCATCTTTTCATAGCATTTGTGGTCTCTCTTAGCACATCCCCTTTCCAACAATCATGCAACACGTATTCATTTTCTATTAAAATAAAAGAATTTACATTCATCAACCTTTTATACAAAGGTCCATCAAATCAAACATTCACACCTTTGAGTTTACCATAGTTCCTTAGCCAATATAGTTATATTTACAAACTGGGGGAAACAGGGTGTTACAGATGGCTCTCCACGTTGGGAGGGAGCACTGATATATCATTGATTTATGGACAGTCATTTTCCAGTTTGGAAAATGGTCCAGGATGGGCAGTTCCTTTCCAGTTCGGAAAGTAGTTTGAGATTTTCCAATGGACAGGCATTTTCCAGTTCGGAAAATGGTCCAGATCGGACAGTCATTTTTGTACTGAAAATGATCTGATAGATTGTTGATGTACCATAGACAACGATTCCCCTTGTGGCCAGTGTAGGGGAATGGTCTAGGACAGTCATTCTTCTTGGCAATCACTTTCAGTAGTAGTCAAGTAGAATGGTCCGCCTCGTCGGGTAGTCATTCTTTCGAAGTTCACAGTTGTGAGCAGTTTCGAAGAATGGTCCGTTTTGGAGGTTGGTGCAGGACAGTCATTTCCTTAAGAAATGGTCTGAACAGACATTCCCTAGGGTAGACTCATTCTCTCCAATTTGCACTATGTTTAGTGCCGGAGGAATGGCCCAGTTAGGTGAATGGTCCAAGTTCGCCAATCAGGTATAGGCATTCCCTAGGGCAAACTCATTCTATCCAAGTTGCACTATGATTAGTGCCGGAGGAATGGCCTAGTTAGGTGAATGGTCCAGGCTCAGAAATCAGGGATAGTTATTCTTCCATGTTTGGGAAGAATAGTCCAAATAGCCCATGGTTGATGCTTTTACTGTATGAGGGCAGATACTCTTCCAGATCTCACAGATGTGAGTGGAAGAATGGCCCAGATGACTCAACTTGTATCATGATAGTGTTTATGCAGGTTGATATCAAATGATATGACTGTTGTAGAGACTATATGTCTCTGGACAGTAGTTGTATACTATTGTGGTGGATGTGTTCCACTGATTGTGACTATGTGTCACTGGTTAGTAGCCGTGTGCTACTTGGTATGGTTGTGTACCACTGGATAGTAGTTATGTACTACTATGGATAGGCACAATTGTGTTCTATCACATGACATTGTACTGATTGTCATGGAGATTATCCAATTGGATAATGTTGACGGTGCTCGTGATTTGATCATGAGATAGCCTTTGTGGCTATGATGATGCTACCGGTTGAATGGTTTGTTTGTGCTCAAGACCATTGCCTTTTATACCTCCCTAGCTAGGAGGGAGTGTTGATATTATGGTAGTTGTGGGAGGTATTAACCTCCACTTGTGACCTTTGATGAGATTAGAATATTCCAGGAAGCACGAAGAACCCTAAAAGACTTAGACATAACCCTAGAAGTAAAGTCGACTAAAGAGAATATTTTATATTGAGTCTTTAGCCTCCAGAAAGAGAAGTCAGCCCAGACAGCATGGAAAGAGCAGTATAAATATAAGGCGCCAAAGCTCATTTGATACACACAAGTCGCAACTGCAGAAATCTAGTAGTGCGCAAGTCTGGGGAATAGTTGCAGGTGCAGTTACTGCAACCTGTAATTTCAGTCTTTTTGGGTTGGACTTTCTGATCAGTCTTGGTTATCTTTGCTTGGTGCATTAGCCTTGGTTGGCTATTGAATTGCTACCGAAATTCTTCTCTCTGTTAAGGTCAAGGTGCTCGGGGGTGGCATTCATGCCTATGGTTGGGTGACAATATTGCTATATTTTCTATGGTTAAACGAGCACACCCACTTTTCTAACACTTTGAACCTTCTAAAACTCAATATGACTGAATGATCTCAGAAAGTAGTTTAGTCTGAAAGATGGGTTAACCAGTACAAACAACAACATGATTCCATTTCAAAGCATGTATTGGAAGTTTCATTTATGGTTAGGCATCTTATTTATAATAAATACCTATCAAATCGAGGATTATTACCAACCTCAAGTAACATATTCTAGCTCTACATCTCTTCATTATTGGTATTTCTAATTAAACTCCAAGAATAAGCGGGAATATGAATGAGCATCCTATCTATTTCTCGTCTTTGCTTACTCACTTCAGTACCCTCCACTTCAATCTGTTATTGACAAGTTCAATGTGTTGATATAACTCTTTTTCTAACCCTACTTTGTATGACCCCGTTACCCCCTTAGGGGTGACAACATGTTGGATACCCTCACAAGGGTGTCATGTTGTTGCTTGCATGAGGTGTAATCCTCATCTTAGCTAGATACAGGCAGAGTTTCTCTTGATCTCCACCAAATATATGATCGTGCTTGCTCAACTATGGTGTAGCTTACCTTCATCCTTGCTCCTTAGATGACAGATGCACTGTGGTGTGGTATGGTATGGTTCCAATATGCTTCATTTGACATTCCATGTATCAATGTCTGTTTGGATGTGATAATATAACTTCTTAGCTCGATGTAAAGTGGTAAACACCTAACAATGTCTCATATCACTTCATAACATTACATGGTTTTATTACTTGCCTCGTAGTACCTTGGGGAACATGTTTTCTATTAGAAGTGGGACAATTCTTGGGTTAACCTGAACTACTGGGAACCTAGCTTAGATAGCGTTGTCCACATCCCAACCATGCTAGCCATTTTCCACATTCCATATATCATTCATTCCATTCATGTAAAAAATTGCATCCTGGTCATGTATGATTTCTCAAAGGTCAAAAGGAAAGGTCAAATTGATAAAGCCTAAATAAATGAAGCCAACAAAGCAAAGAGGTGTGTTGACCACCTATTTCAACTAGGTGTCAATGTCATGTATCATGAAGATATGTACCTTGTGGTACGACAAGTTTGAAGACTTATGGCTCAGCAGGGCAATTTTTCCCCCCAACACTTATTTATGTGTCCATGGAATGTCCACTCCCCTGTGTGGGATAATTTTGTAATATGTTAGCATGGGTCAAGTTTTATTTAGTTGCCTAGGACTTTATCATTAGGGAAGTCCTTTCATCGAGTGTTTTTTTTTCTCAGGTAATTAATCTTGCTTTTCAGCGATTTTAATTACTCTTGAGTTTTCACTCAATAATCCTCTAAAGTGATGAAAAGCGTTCTAATGATCGAGCCCAGTGTGTGACTAAGGTCTAAAGATGTTGTAAATGACCATGCTAAACATCTCCTAGAGTCTTACGAAATTCCGTTAGATTTTGATAGGATTTTTTAATAATTAAATTTTTCCGTAAATTGAAAATTTTAATTATTTTTTATGAAAAGTGTAAAAATTTGGTCCTTGTGGATTTTGTGTAGGGGTGTGAGTACTCAAATCAAATAGCTTATGAACCCCTACACCCTTGGACCAAGTTTCAACTCAATTGGACAAGTTTTGCTAGGTCATTGTCCATGAGGAGTCCAAGTCAGTCAAAAGTCAGCGAATAATTGGCTAAGGTAAAAAAGCCAAAAAATTGTAAAAGTGTCTAAAGTCAAGAAAAGAAGTGAGGAAATGTTTTCTAATGTATTTCCTAAGTTGGAAAAGTAAAAATCTACTTAGAAGAACACCCCTTGACAAGTCAAAAGGGGTTTTCCCCCCTCACATCTCACCCCTCAAACCCTAACTCACTCCAAAACCCTAAAAGTGTGCCCCCTTGACTTGTTCTCTCTCTTGGATGGGTGACACTTGTAACTCATCCAAGAGGGGTCTCTCCTCTTTCCCTCCTTTAAAAGAAGCCCCTTCTCCTCATTTTGAAATGAAGTTTTCACAGTAACTCCATTATACCAAAATCTCTCCCCACTTTCTCTCATTCTCTCCCATTTTTCTCTTGTAATTTTGGTGCCATTTGGTAACCTTTCTTGGAGCAATAAAGTGAAGCTTTGGAGGATCTCTTGGTGTTATTTCGTGTTTTCATGGTGTACTCTTGGTTCTATTGGCTACTCTTGTGTGATATTTGCTCTTGGTGAGGTAACATTGTAGGTTTTGTTATTCTTGTTTCACATTGTTTTACTTGAAGAACCCTAAGCAAAGTATTTTGCTATGGATAAATCTGTTGTAGTATTGTTATAGATTTATGTGATTTGCTTTTATTAGAGTTTACAAAGTATTTTGTTGGCCTCTTAAAGGATCTCACCTTCTTGCCTCATTCTGTAGTAAGGGTTTACAGATTTGCAGGTTGCCAAAGCTTGGAGGAGGAACTCCAAAGGCCTCATTTTGCTTCAATCAATTTTCTATTTTAATTTCAGCCATTTATTTGTTTATTTTCTGAACATATAATCATCATAATCTTGTTAAAAAATCCAATTTTCAAGTTCAGATTTTTTCTGTAAAAATTTATGTACATATGTTAACATAAAACTAACATATTTTGGTGATTTTTCGCATTTTCCAACAAGTTTTCTTTGTTGTTTTAAGCAGGTTTTCACCACAAAAAGAGAAGGTGCTGCCCAAAATTGGCAACTAGAGGCTCAAGAGAACATCAATAAGATTTGGTGCAAAGCCCCTCTCTCTGTCTCACTTTCTAAAGATATTGTAAGCATCCCAAGAGAGTCTCTTAGGCTTGCACTTTCTATTTCTTTCCAAGTTTAAAATCTGTAAATAATTTTAATAATTTTTGCCCACACCTTGCATTGTGTTTGGCTCTGCCATCTTTGCAAAATCGTGCCTGCTAGGATTAAGAATAATTTTCTGATTTTTGTTTTAGTTAATTTTCTCCACTTTTGCCACAAAATCGAAAGGCTTTGTCCTCCACCTTGTGCCAAAGTTGTGTGGTTAATTTGTTTAAGTTATTTATTTTAAAGTAATTAATTTTGTTTGCCCACACCTTGCATGTGAGTGGCTATGCCGTCCTGCAATATCATGTTGGCTACTGTATAAAAATTTCTTTTGTCGCAAAGTAAATAAAATGTACCCCGCCTCTGCACCGTATTCTCTCCCCTTGCCACTTTGTGGATCTTGGGTAATAAGAAAGGGCAAAAAATTGAGTGGTTAGTCTAATTAGGCACCCATTCTCCATTATTGTTTGGCCACTAAAATAAGGTGACTTGTGGAGGCTAGAAGGGGTTGAAGTTGGGGACAGTTTCACTGCACTAAGTGTCCTCCTTGTTAAGCGCTCGAGCACTTTGGACTTGACCTGTGGAGCTAGGGGAGAACGTTGTTGTTCTCTTGTTGAGCACCCAACATTTCCTCTTGCCTAAGGTATAAGGACTTGGGGTAGTCACATAGCTTAGGCTTGCAACTCCTCACATCGAAACCCCTAAGTTAAAGAGAGACTTAAAATTAACTAAAAACAACCTACACATTTGCACAACATTTACATTTCCTTGCAATTTCCATTTCAGCAATTTATTTTCAATTATTTACATTCTATTTATTTTGTGCAAACTATTTTCCATGTGTAAATATTCACATTGATTCATTTACAAGTATTCTTTATTTATTCATTGTTTTAAAATAATTGTGTAAAGTTATTTTTCAATTCATTGTGTAGATAGTTCTCAAGTTTGTTTCATTCTTGTAGAGTTATCATTTTTTTGTATATATTGGAATAAGTGGAATCTTTAGGCACTGGTCTAATTGTGGCTTAATAAATAGTTTTGTTCATCATATTTTTAGATTCTTCACAAACTGGGTTAGAAAACCTAACGGCTAGGCTAGGCTAGCAACCTTAGGTTTTGTTGGGCTTATGACTGCCAACAATAAGCCTTGAAACTTAGAAGAACATTGGTGAGCTGAAGAGCTCCTTCAATGAGCTGTAGAAACCCTAAATCTAAATTTTTTGCAGAAAATTGCGAAACCCTAAAAACCCTAGGGCCAAAAATCCAAAATGCTCAGAAATGCAATCTGAAGCTTGTTGGAGGTGCGCTGAAGGAGGTCGTACACTCATGTACAACTTTTAGCCCCAGCGTCCAAGTTTAAGGTGTTGAAACACCTCAAAAAAGGAGGGTCGTACGAAATTACAGCAAACCCTAGAGGGTCGTACAGAACTGCAGAAGAAAGGACGGCTAGTTTTGAATGCTTGTGCAATGGGTTCTTCAAGACCTATGCTCCAATACCATGTTGATTTTTCAGTTGGTTAGGCTCAAGCATGAAATTTATTCCAATTTTATCATTTTACTTGAACCATAGACAATTGTAGTTACACCATAAACAATTTGTTGCAGTAACCAAGATCACAAGAAGAAATACCATGCACAAGTACACAAGAAGTATCCTGGGAAACCCTTCTCAACAAGGGAAGAAAACCCAACCAATACTTTGCTATATTCTTCAAGAGAAAGACCTCCCACACCATAAACCTAGCACACAAAAGGGTGCTTACAAAACCAAGAAGGCTAGCGCCCAAGAGAGTTGCGCACTTCAGGCCTAGAATAAGTACTTGCTGAAATTTCCAAACTCACATGTCTGTTGTGTTTCCTCAATGGGGAAATCACCTTTATTTATATTAGACTTGACCCATCAAAGGTGATGTCTATTAGCACAATAGGGCCGACCTCAATAACTCAAAATATAATTAATAATTACCATATTAATTATCTTTTACATTAATTATCTTTCACTTTATGGTGGGGCCGACCTGTACCCTTTACATCACAATTAGGGTTACAGGTAAGTCTGACTCTTAGACAATATAGCAAGGGATCTCACACACCCACTAGTGCACAGCCACTAGGGGCACGTCCACCTATGCTCAGCCACAGGGACGTCCAAGTCAATAGATCTCTATCTCACTATGTCTCACAGGAGAATCATCAGGATACACACTCACTAGTGCTCAGCCACTAGGATCACGTCCACATGTGCTCAGCCACAGGGACATCCTACTCAACAGATCTCTATTTCACAGAGTCTCACAAGAGAATCATCTGGAGTATCACATCATCTCAACTCTCTGCACAGAGGAAAACAGTAAACCCATCACATGGGCTCCTTCACCCCTCACATGGGTACACATCGTTTCATCTCAAACGATACACCCATCTCATGGGCATCTTCCCTTCTCAGGGGCACACAGCGTTCCATCTCCGTCTCAGAGAGAACGACACACCCAGCTCATGGGCATCTTCCCTACACAAGGGCACATAATGTTCCATCTCCGTCTCAGAGAGGAACTACACACCCATCTCATGGGCACACTCAACTCATGGGCTCTCTCTCGGGCCGACTCACTCAATTTGTGTCCTGGAGAATGTCTCATGCAGCTGTAATCATCAACAATTTCCCCTCTTTTATTTCTCACTTGAGTTATTTTCCCGCTCACTTTACTTTTATTTTATTTTTAAACTCACTTTATGTGTGCACACTTTATAATTTTTAAGTGACTTTATTTGCCTAAGACCCGTGTCCCCCTTTTTCCCTTTTTCACTTTATAAAGTTATTTCCTAGGCAAAAGTTGAGTTCCCTAGGTAACTTTTCCGACTTAGCCTATGGAAAACGAGTTAGGCTAGCAGAACCACTCCTTATGACTCTTAGGCCAACAGGGACATTACAATCCTCCCCGCCTAAGATTGCTTGTCCTTAAGCAAATGCAATCCAGGATGCTGCAATATCTGTTCTCCTTCCCAAGTGGCGTCTTCAATAGGCAGATTTTTCCATTTGATCAGGTACTCTTTGATGCTCTTGTTCCTTAATTTCCGCTCTATGGTCTCCAACACCTCCTCTGGAATTAGAATCAACTGCCCCTCCTCATCCAATGGTGGTAGCTCTGTAAAGGTGACAACATGTTGTCCCACTACCTTCTTGAGGCATGAAAGATGGAAGACATTATGTATCTTACACCCCTCTGGAAGCCCTAACTCATAATCTACCTCCCCGACTCGCCTCAAAACCCTGTAGGGACCATAGAATCGTCACTTCAATTTTTCTGCCCCTTTCATTTTCAAGGATGAATGTTTGTATGGCTACAAGCGGAGGTATACCAAGTCTCCCAGCTCGAAACTGCGCTCCACTCTATGCTTATCGGCATACATTTCCTGTTGATTCTGTGTCATTTGCAGGTTATCTTTGAGAGTTCGCAAGATGTTCTGACTCTCCTGAATCTAATCTTTGGCTTTGGGTGCCCGACTGTCCCCAAATGCTCGGTCCACAACGGTGGTGGCGTCATAACCATACAACGCTTTGAAAGATGTCATCCCTATCCACATGTGATAGGTGGTGTTATAGAAATGTTGACCCAAGTGCAGCCATTTGATCCATGCCTTTTGTTGCCCCGATACATAATTTCTCAAATACCCCTTGAGCCATTTGTTCACAATTTCAGTTTTCCCATCAGTCTGAGGGTGATAACTGGTACTAGGCGTTAACTCTGTCCCTACAAGTCTGAACAACTCCTGCCAAAAACCCCCCATGAATCTGTTGTGTCGATCACTGACAATTGTCTTGAGCAATCCATGCAGCCAAAATACCTCTCTGAAGAACAATTATGCTACCTGCGCTACAAAGTATTTGGATGATATGGCAAAGAAATGGGCGAATTTAGTAAGCCTATCAACCACCACGTAGATACAATCCTTTCCTTGAACCTGAGGCAGCCCTGCAATAAAATCCATCGAAATGCTTTCCCATTTTTGTTCAGGGATGGGTAGCAATTGGAGCAATCCTGTTGGATGGGTATTGTTATCCCCGATATCTAGGGATAACTAAGAGATCATGTCTCGAGGCCCACATGGTCCTAGACATGGAGTACCGAGAGCAGGAGTGACTTGAGCATGGCCCTGGAGGGCCCATCTTTCTTCTTCTCAGCCAGACTTGTCCTGTCAACAGTAGCAGCTTCCATCACCACCGGCCTGGGCTTGCATCGGAGAGGACTCTTGCTCCATGAGGTAATTGGTCCAAGGTATCATGGTATGTGTCATATTTGATTGTTATAACCTTCTTATATATGCATTAGGTTCCTTTCATTTCTGATGATTGCTTGGATCTTAAACTAATCCACTTGACCATTGTTGGGGTGATTGATGGGGTAACTTAGCAAGCTGGTATCCATGGGTTTTGGTTAGCCACCGAGGGGGATTTGCAGAGCCATCGTCCGCTCCCACCATCTTATCACTTTTACATCTTATACCCCGCTCATCCATCCCATTCCCCTAGTCTGGCCATTAGGATGACCTTTCAGGGTTACATCTTGTCTTGTGGGAAGAAGGGGCTA